>JAAXYX010001407.1:0-23309 GCA_036851915.1 Ptenothrix huangshanensis | reverse complement strand
TAATGGAAACTGAGAATGCCCACTTTGGTAATTGATACATTTAGAAAAGATTGAGGTTCCTAATTAAATTTTCCATTACATTCAGTAGGCACAGTGCATCATGCGTCAGAATCATATTATAGCGTCTGATCAGAATTTTAAGCTTCCAATTTCTCCATTTTACCAACTCGGGGCATGAGTTTAGTCAGTATCAATAACGGTTTTGGAATACATAGTAGTAATTTGAATTTAGTGTTTTGTCTTAGATCAACTTATTGATTGCAAGAGTAACAGTAATGGGTAGGATGAAAAGAGAGTTGGAAATGGAAAGACGATATTATTGTAGTTGGAAAGAAAAGAAAGTCCAAAAGTGAGAAGTCAAAGGATAGAAGGGAAATGAAATGGCTTAGGAAGATTGCATTGTGATTGTATAGTGCACGAGGGTTGAATACACTTTTAAATGCAATGAAGAATGCTAAGCACGTGCAATATGAATCGATGTAAATTAGCATAATATTATTCAGGCGTCATCCCGTTTTCTTTCGTTTAATCTTCCTTTTTCAATTCAAATTCCAATTCCGATCTCAAATTGTTCTTGTCAGTAAAGTGAATTCATGGGCTTACGTAGGCCGTATTATTGTTAGTGTGATGTGAGCAGCCATTATTGTAGTGTAGACAATTGTTGGGTTGAATTTAAATTCGACTTCGAATTGGAATCGGAATTACAATTCAAATGGGAAGGATTGCGTATTGCATACCTGTGGTTGTGGTTGTGGTGATGCTGATGGTAATGATAATTCGAAGAAAGGTCATCAATAATTGGATGAAACAACAATGGATCCATTATTATGGCATTGTCAGGCCTTTCCCGTCCAGACTAGACTAGACCTGGCCAGACTCACAGTTACAATCATAATTAAAAAATAATATTTATTATTTACAACTTCCAATCTTAATATGATTTGAGTAGGCACTATATTGTAATACATATAGGGTAGCTAGATGATGATTAAAGGTGGATGACGAGGCAGTAATTAACAATCAAGATTATTTAGTAGGTATGTCGCATTAAATTAAGTTGTGCTCATGTGCGTCAACTAATTTGTTAGTAAATCATGTGAAGTGAGGGTTGGGGTTGGGAGTTCATGATCCATATTAATCAGCTACTGCAATGCCGTACGTTGCGGTCTCAACAATAGAATACAATCGTTTAATTAATCTTTGATGTTGTCAACGTAACTTCATCATTGGCATCAGAGTCCACGTCCACATAAATGTCTAGGTGAACAAGCTTAATTAGAATTGGGGAAGTATTCGAATTAAAAATTAAAATTTGATTAGGTGGTGTCTTGCAGTCTGGTCAATCGACCGGTGTACTGGCGCTGCATTTTTAATGTTACAGTCAGAATTCTTGTTAATTTGCAATTCGTGCCGTTCTGTGTAACGGCCTCTATTTATGAATTTCGTAACGGAGGCACTCTACTTGGTTGGATTTTCCGCTTGCCTTTTTATTTACTTTGGCTCTTCGTTTTTCCCTTTTCCGTTTTTTAGCAGTCCCCCAGAACCATTTATTTTTTCAAACTACACCCAAGGGGACTGCAACTGTGTTCAGAACTTAATTTATGCAATTGTTCATTTCTTTTCTATGAAAGTCTAGCAGTATAGTGTATATTTTTACGGTGACAATAGTAGTACCTATCCAAGTGCATATATTTGTGCTGTTCCTCAAGTCTCTTAGAACGTGTATACGTGTAATTATATGTAAGGCAGTAACTACATCAAAAGCAATATTAAGTTGCAGCTACGTAATTGATCAACGAGGGAGAAGCATAATTACGGGTCATAATTTTCAAGGGAGGCTTTGGATGCATTTCCTAAAGAGCAAAAAATTAATTAGGTACGTACAAAGTTTGCAGAAAATCAGCAAAGGGATTGTGAATAATTGTACTATTCTTAACAAGTAATGCAAAACTGCAAAAGGGACTAAATAGGTTGGGAGATAATTAGCTTACTTATGTTGTTAGTTTGATGTAGTCTCGCGTATAAAGCGCAATTTATTTAGAATCATTTTAAACCTTTATTTTAACTTCGGGCTGTATTTCGGTTTCGGCGCATTTTAAGAGCCAATAGTGTGAAATATTTTCGCTTTCCACATAATGGAATTTACTTGTTTTAGAAGGTGCAAGTTTAATGTTTCTGGTATTTTAAAAATACTCGCTATTTTTCAAGTCCGTCGTTTTGCAAATTTGATCCAGTTAAAAACATGTTATATAGTTAGTTACACAAACACATATAAGACAAAAACGTGATTTCTACCCTCAGTTAATTGCAGCATTATCAGTACCTACATATCAGTTTAGCATTGTAACACATATGTACAATAACTTATCCACCTATGTTTCTACCAATACTGATATTACTTTCGGAAGTTACACGTTTATTACAGGAATAAAAGTGTCTGGCAGGCTTCCTTTCCAGACAAACTAAAGTCGACGTTAAGTAGGTATCTCCATCTTCTTTGGTATCTCACATTCATTAGTTGCTACAAAGAAGAGGGATAATGCTTTTTATTTATTTGTTTATAGTTTGAATACATTCTTGACATTGTTCAGGTGGTTGGAATTGCTAGGAGAGTTTCATTCCCATTGAACTGAATGATGGAATGGAATTCATGCAGAGTAGGTAGTTATTAAAAAATAGATTTCAACTTACTTTTTCCCATTATGGTCACCATTAAATACAAATTACCATCGCTCTCAAGGTTGTATTAGAAATGTGTAGAGTGTAACTTACTTTATACACTATGTTTGTAATACGTTATATAAGTTATAAGTTGTCTACTTACCTACATATATGTACTATAGTAAAAACTTTATGCAGGTGTAGATAGTATAAAGTCTGTTTCAGCTTTAATTACGCTTTCGACTGGGTACACCACGAGTCTGCAAAACATAAATTAAGTAATATGATGAGATCATAACATTGCATCCACAGCCATCTCTTTAGTTTGTTTGTGAGCAAGTGCTTTTATTAGTAATGACTACGACGAGTAGAATATTTAGGGAGTATTTACTAATAATACTGCCTATTCTGGCTTGGTACTTGTACAGATATCAGTGAGCATAAAAGTTAATCAGAATTTCAATAACTAATTATTGTAGGTAGTCGTCATTTGTCTTGCGAGGTATTAAATAATATAAAAAACCAAGAGACGTTTTGTCTTTTATCATTCGCAGTGTTGTTTTCCTGCTCAGTGATTCCAGGAGAAAAAAATCGCAAAACGTTGAGCTTTGAACATGTGGCAAGTTTCAGTACCTGCTTGCACATATAATATTGTATACGTATTCCAGACTTCCTGTACGCATTTTCTGTAATTTCATTTCTCATATGAATTGAAAGATACATGTACCTGGTAGGTACACACTTCCACTACTGTATTACTTTTACCTACGTTGGTGTGGCTCATAAAGCAAGGGGATAGACTGCTGTGGAATACCGGAAAACTTAAAAACAAATAAAATTCTTGAAATTAAAAAGCACCAAAAATTACTAGTACATTGGAATCAAGTGGGAAGTATGAAAGACAGACAAAACTTATCAAAACTGAATTAGCTGTAGGTATTTCCTCTATGTTGATTAGTGACTTCATCAAGCTACTTCTATTTTCGTTCAGTTTTCCCTGTCTAGCCTGGCTGGCGAAAGTCAAAGTCGCAGCTAAGAAGTGGCCGTGTTTGGATTTGGTTTTGGTTTTGACAAGTTTTTTATTTTTATGACAAGATTAATTTGAGCAGGCACTAAGACAGGTGATAGCTTGACTTGCTGGTTCTGACGTCAGTAGAAATGGAACTGTGGGTTCTTGTGTTGGATTGGAGTTGATGTTGATGTTGAAGCAGCCCTTGAGAGTGTTACCAACACCAAGAGTAAAAAATTATAGTGTAGTAGTAATTGCACAAGTATGGCGTGCAGTTGCAGTATTTGTAGTTCAGCACGAGCTCTTTGTTACTTACGTACCATTTAGAATTTAGGGTTTACTTATGTTTATGGTCTACCTCAGATTCAGAATTAAGTTTCAACTGCTTCTTCGATGATCTATGAAAAAAAGTTTTAAATATAGATCCACGTGGATAGTATTTATTTCTAGCTGAATCATAATACAGAATTGGTTGTATTGAAGGTGTAAATCTTTTTGTGCATAATATTATTTACGAAAATAAAACCTTACGACTCGACGCGACAAGCTGTATAAATGATTTAAGCAGGTATACGTATGTAGAATTTGTAGTATTTCGTGCAGTCAAATAGAATCCTGTGACTGCATCATAAATTCTTACAGGGATAGACTTACCAAGTTGCAACATCTTGTCAATGTGTACACTGTAGGTCAACTTAAGATGCATTCAAACTGTATGATCATAGGTACTAAATACAAGTATGTAGATGTTATGTGTTTTGAATTCACCAGTTTTAACAGTGTACGTCTTGTAAATGTGCAAAAATATTTAGCGTAATTTTAGAGGTGCAGTAGGTAGTTATTAACGAAATTACTAATTTTCAAAATTACTGCAAGTTGTAGTTATTTTCTCTCAAATTCACACAGCTTAAAAAAGTCCATATTTGTTTAAATTGCGCGAATTGTGAACCTTTAATTCAGTTTTGCTTTAGTAGCAGTTCCATGTATTACCAAACAGTTTTAAATGCTTTAGATTTTTTAGCGTAGGATTCCGTATTATTATCACTGCCTATTTAGTCATAATTTACTGCATTCAATTTTTTTTTATAATTATTATTATCTTACACGTGCACGTGGCGAGACAAGGAAAGAACCTCGTGTGGTAATCATTGCTACCCACAATATAGTAGGTGCATAGTTGTTATGTAAGTAGGATGTACTTAGATGCCTACTCATTTGTATCATGGGTTAAGACATTGACATTTAGAACTTGTGGAATAAATGTTTATGTAAAGAAGTAGAAACGAAAACAAAATAGTTCTGTTTCATCTACAGTTTATTTTGACAGTTGTTTAGGACTATTAGTGCGTTACAAATTTTTATTATCCAACTATTTGTTTTAATTTCATCCTTTTACAAATTATGATGACAACGACAGCACAGGAGGAGTAAAACGCTCAATGCTTTAAATCATATTATGATGATGATTATATGCTACATTATACAAATATATTAGGAATGTACTTAATGACTTCATTGCTTGGTACCGGTACATTAAAGTACATGGCTGGAGCTTAGTTGAACTCGTGGCTTTATTCCTTTTAACCGTCTTTATAGCTTTTGCTAATTGTCAGTCTAGGACAGGTATAATTACAATTACCTACGTGCATTTCTGCGGGCGAAGACAAAAGAAATTATTAGTCTCCTTCATTTGTCGGCATTTTCATTCGACTCCTTTCTTTTTGTCATCGTCTTCCTGCTACCTACGTTTTATTTTTCTCAGTTTAGGGATTTGAGGTTTAAGCTATTTCTTTCCGTCTTAGTTTGTTGGCCACAAAAGTTTTGTGATAAAGGATTTTCGTTCTGTTTAATGAATGGGTATAGTGCAGCTCCTAGGAGAATATATACATACACGTAATTCTTTAGTCATTGGACTACATACTATGGAGATATTTAGCTCTTAATTTTATTTACCGATGCGTAATTGTTATGCAGTCCAGTAATTTAGTAGTGGAATTAGGTAGGTGGATAGGTATGCATAGCTACTTGTGGTTGTGATAGAGCAAATCTTACTGTTAAGACTTATCAAATATTTTTAGGCGCTGGAACGCTAACGCTGCTAAATGACTCACGCATTCACTTCTATTCTGCAGTTGTATAGCATTACAATTATTTAAAAGTTTATTACATATATGTGATCTTCTGCGTGTTTAGCGCCATTTTAGTTTTTGCTTTTCCAAGGGGTTTTTATTGCTAGCATTTTATTTCCAAGTGCATAATCGTTAGGTATCGTGATTATACAGATGGTGATATGCTGGTACCTACCTTTGTATATGATGCATAATATACATATTTTGCATGCACCTGAGTAGATATTCTAGACGGAAGAAGTATGTGTACTTTTTAGTTTCTAAAATGCCGATATTATTCGTTCCATTTTTGATTCCATTTAACCAGATTGCAGAGGTATGATAAATATTTTGCATTTTTGCAATTTTTCTCCGTCGAGATACTGGAATAAACTATCTACATACATATATATGGATGTAGTTATTCCTGCTTGCGTTCATGTGACTCAGCATCAACATTCATTGCTTTTTACTGTCTATATTTAACTGAATTATATTATCATATTTTATTGCTACTTCAAAAACGACAATATTAAAATCGTCATAACATTTTAGTTGAATGAGTCAGTTATTTGCTGTAGCTGTCATCAAGACTCAAATACTCACGTGGACTGAAATTACAAAAATAAACTTACAGCGTAATATAATATCATCGCGAAGCAAAATTCTTTCAGATTTTACCAGCTTTTGCAAGTTGGTAAAATATGAGCGCTTTTTTCTTTAAGATTTGCAAGTAATTTCTCATGTGTACTAAAAACTAAAACCTAACAGTAAGTTATTTCCATCCATCCAGTTGTGAATCTGAACAAAAACAACGCTGAAAAAGTATTATATTGTACTCGCCAGTAGTAGTATACTGGACTAGTTTAAAAATTAAAGTAAATTAATATGGAATATCCTTAGCTTCATTGTAGAATTGTATGCTCTAAAAGTCACATTGTGTTAGTGAAAAAGTTAAAATTACGTGGAGTTCTGAGTCAGCTATGAAAAATTTGCAGTTGCTTCCAACCCAAAAACAGAATCCAGAAGACAATGCATGTGTGATACAGTGTCCGTAATGTCCGTGTACCAGTATTAGTAGGCAGTATCAGTATTCAGCAGAGGCTGGCCGTGTTACCAAGACCAAGTGGTTTGACATTCGAATGAGTCCAATTGAGTACACATGGCCTGAATCCGAAATCGTTTGGTCGTGTAGCTGTAGTCTGTAAAGAGGACAGGAGTGCAGGATTGGAACAGGATACGATAAGGATAAGGATAATAAGGATGACATTGCTCACGTGGCATGGCATGAAAACAGAAAAGACAGACTGGATGATTCAATTTCGAAACTACAAGCTCTACCGAAGCTCTTTATCCTGCTGGTCTCCGGATTTTGGGAAGGTGTGCCACCTTCCACAGTTGAGAATTGGGGTAATTGAAAGCTTAAAAAATCAGGAGAGGGAGTAGGAGCCATTCGAATTTTTAATTCAAGCAGTATTTTCTTCTATCTACAGCACCGTGTGCTGTTCTACCCACCTATTTTCTGTTTACGTATTAATTACAATGATTATAACATGTAGATGTTGGTATATATATAATTATATAGGTTGAACTTGTTAATATTCCTTTCATTTCATTCATTCGTAACCGATTGCAGTACCTACAGGGGTATAATCATAGGTACCTATGCAAATGACCTATTTATAAGTATATGCACCAGTGCAGTGGATGTGCTCAGTGGACAGTTACCAAAAGGCTACTTGCTGGTTTTGATTCTGATTTCTGATTCTAGTTCTCGTTGACGTTGTGCTGCCGTTTGCTACTTGTTTCATTGGGAGTAATGATCATGTCATGGTCATTTGGATAGAAATAGAAACGTGCGCGATAATCACACCATTAAGCATTAAGTGGCTCCGAGGTCACAGTCACGTTTAAAATAAACAACCTTACAGTTTGCAAGTTGTCAGCGTAACTACTTCGACGTTTATCAGTTGGGATTGTAGTGTAGAGTGTAGCTATAGCTATGCACAAGCTACTGCCGTCGTACGGGAATGTCCCGCACAAACTACTGTGTGTTATGTGAGCATATTATGATAACTTAAAGGTACAATATAATGTTATCAGTAATCAGCAGGCAGTGGATAATTATGTATATTATGACATGACATTGACTACGACTGTGCAAAGTAGGCTAAAGATAACATTTTATCCAGCTAGTATGTTATTACTATGTAATAATATTAGAATATTACGATTTTTTCAGTATCATACAATTATTGAAGGTTCAAAAACAAGACGCTTTGTTGTGCTTCTCTTACACAATTTACACAGTAACAAACAACGCAATGCATGTAATTATGAAAGGTACAAAACTTGTTATGTACCTACGTAGATGGTTAGATTTGCATTTCCAAAAAAGAAAGAAAAAAAAGGTTTTAAGGAATCTACTATTTACTTATGTGCAATTTAATAATGTTGAAAGCGCTCAAGAGGTACCGTTTTCATGTACAAAACACGCTGATTAATAATTATAAAATATGTATACCCTTATAAAGAGTGCATTTTGCTTTTATATATATATACATGCAATACGTTCAACGTTACGTTTTCTCTTCTCTAAAAAGGGGCAGGAGAGACAGGATATTGCATCATTACATGTAATTAATTGAACCAGATACCTACCTAATATCTGTTGCAGTTTGCAGCTAGTCAATGTAACAAAAGGAACATTTTGTAAGCATTTATAAAATTACTCAAATTATAACATGATGCACTTTCAAACATGTGGATTAAACACAACACGTTGCTCGGGATTAATTTCCCTAGGCTTGTTGCAAATAATGCAAATTATGCACCGCCATTTTCCAGTTTTAGTTGTAGCGTAATAATTAGCTTATCTACATAATTATCTGGTAATTACTGGACAAAGAGAATCGCAATGTTATGTTGAAAAGACTGTTGGATATTGCATTACTAGATTTTACACTGGTATGGTATGGTAATAATAATTGTAATACAGAACTCCGGTACTGCTTGCTGGTCCTCATAGGCAGCTGCGTACTTAATTAGTGGATGCATGCATGTAACTAAGGTACGGGACTTAATGTACCCATGTGTTAGTTCGTATTTGTTATATTCTGTGTTAATCCCAGATCTGAGTAGCATTCTGATTGTGATTCTGACTGATACATACACTGATATTTGATGACACTGATTTCGTATATAAATACAAAGTGGTAATAGTAAGAGTTGTATCTCCTAATAAAATTTAGCGTTCAATTTTAACAAAACAGTTAAGTATGCTTCAGAAGTCGCACACTTCATAACTAATGAATAGAAAATGACGAACGAAAATACAAATGAGAATGAAAATACATAGAAGGCTCGAAACTGTATGGAAGAGCACGAGTAATAGTATAGTAGTAGGGCATATTTGGTATAATTATAATTACGTTGGAAATACGCATTAGGCATTATGCCTGGATGGCTTCGCTTGATTTGGCCTAACATGATGGCCTGGCTGTTTGTGACAGTATGAATGAAATCTTTTCAATTAAAATCCGAAGGTCTGCTCTGCACTCTCCGCACTCGTTTCGACGTTTGTCGTAGCTTCGTATAATGAGTTAGTGTAGTGCTTGATAGAGTAAAAGGTTATTAAGTATTTTGTATTTTTAATATGTTCTGTTCTGTGTGTGTGCTTGTTGTAGTGTAGAGTGTAAATCGATTGGAAGTTCAGTGTGGAATATTTTTATTTTTTTACATCTCGAATAAGCTTTATGTATTATTAGTGTATTTTATAGGTTTACATAATCATATTTATTATTTTATAAAGAAGACAAAAGCGATTCCTTAAGGGTTTCAAGATATATGCAAGTTTTAAGCTTATAATTATATGTAGCCCACAATTTAGTTGTAAGAAATAATGGGTCCTTATTTATCCGTTGTTTATCCAAGCACATCCACTGTATGGGAATTCTATGATCTTTGGGTAGACGGTTTTCATTTTTAATATTTAACGAAACAATTTTTTTACCAATATACTATTATAATTCGTAATTTGATTAAATTGCATCATTAATGAAATTTTTCCGGTTTTTCAATCAAATCTATAAAAAGGTTGTGATTTTTAACTGTTTAAATCATTTGCATTTGCATTTTGTTCACGCTAGTCTATGTATGTAGTTTTAGTTTTTTCTTTAAACACTTTTTGTCAGTAAGTTGAGGTCAATATTGTGTAGCTGGAATGTCCTTGTGTGTTGTCAGTCAGTAGTGCTTCATCGATGACTAGGTATCTCTATGTAGTACAGTGTCGTATTAATACTTAATTAGTAAGTGTGAACATTATCTAACAACTATACTCGAACGGTAGCTTTAAAGTGTAACGACTTTACAGTTACAGCCACATTAGAGTGAAAAGGATTAATAATAATTGTTGAGTCTGATGTCTCATAACTTCCATTGAGAACTGAAAGCATCATCAACACCAAAACACACTTAAGAATTTTTTGAGTACGAAAGTTACGTTTACGTTTGTTGCTGACGAAATGACTATCAAAAACACGATTGATTCATGAATTATTGTTTTTTTGCAGTATGCGTTGTTGCGTTAAAATGCTTTAATACCCCTCTTGTTATGGATATTTGCAGGATAGTGAGGAATACTCGCGATCACCGCAAACTACCGGGCGGTTTCGAACGCGGGATGCAGAGAAGGCCGGGTTGACTGGGCTGAGAAACATTGGCAATACTGTGAGTCGGTTTTTGTATAAATATTTCTTACGTAATGTGGGTCCATTATTTTTCTTGTGCAAAATATTTACAACCTGAAGGTCGAAGATAGCAAATTGACATTTTTATAGTGTGTACATAATTTATAAACAGCTCTTAATTTCTGATTTATTGCGGGAGAGCTTAAATTTGTCAGGCTCAAGATGGAATAACTCTTGAAAATGTCGTTTATTTATTTATTACGCTGGCTAGCTTAAAATTTCCGCATTTGTATGTTGTTGCTTCAGCTAACTTGGGCATAATTACTACTAAAAATAGCCAAATAGCGTGCAAGTTTGAATGGCATTGTATTTTATTTTCATTTGCAGTGCTTTATGAACTCTGTCGTTCAATGTTTGAGCAATACGAAGCCATTACTGGAATATGTGAATCAGGATAACTTCTTGAATGACATTAACGGTTCAACTTCATCCATGAAAGGAGCTTTAATCAGAGGTATGAGGAATATTGAATGAAAATATTAATTAAAATATTTGCTATTACCTAGAGTCAAAGTAAGTATTTTTTGATACTGGAAATTTCCTTGTAACTGCGATGATTTTAATTCAGTGTGATAAAAAAACTAATTACTTACTCTTGTCTGTGACTTTCAGCATTTTCACAAGTTATTCAAGAGTTATGGAGAGAAACCCGACCTGTAGACACGTCCGCCTTTAAAGATCAAATTCAACGGTTTGCTCCACGTTTTATGGGCTACAGCCAGCAAGATGCTCAAGAATTTCTTCGATATCTCCTTGAAGGTCTCCATGAGGATGTAAACCGAGTCACGGCCAAACCTAAGCCTATCACGACAGACATTGATGATGCTCTCAGGTCCGTGCTCAATACTACAAATTAACCTATTAAATCAAATCTAAAATACTTATCACTTTAGCGCAGTTGATTTAGTATGTACGTAGTGGTAGTAGTAGTGACTTTTAAACTTTGAATTTAAACTTTTAAAATCAGGGGGCATGAGTCCTTGTCCGTGACATGATTGCTTGTTTCGTATGCACCTGAACTCACTGAACCCTGCATACACTACTATTTAATATACCTTACTTACTTCCCTGTATTTGAAGTTCATTTATTCCCGACTTTCGTGTGCACTGCATGAGCAATGATTTAAGTTGTAGCTCTCATTATTTGTTCATTTATTAAGTAGTGTAGAAAAATGCATGTGTGCCTGCCCGGTAATGCTTAGAAGCTCAGCACCCGGAATAAATTATCATTGAGTAGATCATGTGGTAATAAATTAAAATATAATTTATTGCTTGCGGTAGGTTAATTTTATACTTTATTTTAAACTCAATCAGTCTTTCCGAAAAAATCTACAGGAAACTTATGGATTTGCGGTAATCTTAAAAAAGTCAAAGTGGATTTAGTTATTTATGCTTGCTCTAAAACAAATAAATTAATAAATAGATTGCTTGGGACTGTATACCAGTAGAATGCTTGTAAATTTTAAATAAATAACTAATCTTATTTGTTTGTTTACTTTGTAGTGATTCACAAAAAGCAGCCGAATCCTGGAAGCGCTATTTACGTTACGACGATAGTAAAATAGTAGATATATTTGTGGGTCAACTAAAGTCTACCTTGAGATGCACTACATGTGGCCATTGTTCCGTTACCTTTGACCCCTTCTGGGACTTATCCCTTCCTATCCCGTCCCGAGCTAGCTCGACGAAATTATCCAATTGTTTTGAATTATTCACTCGCGAGGAAGTGTTGGATGGGGACGAGAAGCCTACTTGTTCGAAATGCCAAACTCGACGAAAGTGTACCAAGAGTTTGTCCATTCAAAAGTTTCCTAGGATCCTGGTGATTCACTTGAAACGCTTTTCACCGAATGAACGCTACCGCGGAAAGCTGAGTACAAGTGTCGAGTATCCTTTGAAAGGACTAGATTTGACAGCATTCTCCGCCAATGCTGGCTGTACTTTTAATCTATATGGAATTTCTAATCACTCTGGCTCAACATATTCTGGTCACTATATTGCCTACTGTAAGCATCCATACTCTGGAGAATGGCATTGCTACAATGACTCCAGGTGGGTTTTATCTTTATTTGCTTCGGGTTAGAATTTAAGTTTTGAGCAGTCATTAATATTATCACTTCATGGTTGATTTGTTGCAAGTAATATAAGCAATAATAAATAATTGGCAGAAATATAAGTTCATATTTCTGCCAATTGTTTAATTCTTTACTTATTTATAGAGATATTTTTATTTACTTTCAGAGTTTCACCTGTAACGACGAATACAGTTGTATCCAGTGAAGGCTATGTTCTTTTCTATGAAATGGCCGGCCAAAGCTCCCACCTTTAACGAGCAACTTGTCTAAATTATCGATATATAATTATACATAGACATATATAGATATAGATATATATCCTGCATCTGAATTATTCGTATGTAATTCGTATCGTATAATATATATTTAAAAAAGTCTATAAGTTGGTACGATATAGCAAATATATATGAAGATAAACTACAACTACATATTATACGTACGTACGTATGTCATGTCATATTGTATTGTAGGTTCACGGTTAAACTTTAAACTGCAATTATATTCTGTAAGTTCTTTACAGTCATCGTATTATTATTATAATATGACATGATGATATAGGTACTTACTTTACACTATAAGATGATAGTATGCGAATGATTCTATTTTATAGGAAATACGAGCCATATTTTTTAAAGAGAAAATTATCTAAATGATAACTATATTGTACATAATTTATTACATTATAAATGTGTTTGGATGGAGATGGTGTGACAGTGGCAGTAATTAGTAATTGTAAAACAGTAACAGCAAAAGTGGAATATGAGAATGTAATTAATTATAAGGCTTCGGATATAATTACATAGTCAAATGTAATTAATTGTAGGTAACTACGTCTGTCGACGTCGGCTTGTTCTGTTAAATGGGTGTAATAGATGAGATGAAATGAAATGAGAAATAACCTCGTACAAGCGCAAGGGTAAAACCTTAATCTCCAAGTTCTAACTAAAAAATAGATTGTAACAATCATATTATTTAATATACCTACCTAAAATATAATTAAAGTTTGAACATACAAGAGGAAAAAAGGCTTCCACACTGGACACTTGTGCGAACTCTGAGCCTTCTGTATTCTGGATTCTCTCATCGTATTAATTAACTAAATTACTTATAAGACTAAATTGACATATTTTCAAAATAGTTTGTCACTATCTACGCTGCCTAAAAGTAAATCGTGAAGTTAAAAACTTCTGTAGAAGTCAAGTCACGGACTTGTGACTGATTTTGTAATTCTACATAACGTGTGAAACATAATATTAATGTTGTTTTGATGGATTTGGCACCAGCTCATCCTCGAATGTATGTGAATGCGAATCTGTATAATTACATTCTATAATTCATATTATAATCAATCAATTGCAAACTGCAGCACAGAACTCTCCTGGTAAAGTGCAGCAAAATCAGAAATAATTTGGCTGCCAATGCGTAAGAAGAAGAAACAATTTTAAGTCAAATAACCTATCCTGAACCTAAATGGAGATATTCGTAAATAAATATTGCAACCTTGTAAACTTTTTTAAAACCTGGCTTTAAAAAAGTAAAGTTGGCTAGAGGGTATCACATTAGCTTATTCTAGAACCACGCACTTTATTATTAGTAAGATTTATCCTGATATTTTGTTCCAAATTTGAAGTTTATAATTACCTATTATAATATTTCCTGGTTACGTTGTCATGTTCATGTATGCATGTGTAACTTAGCAGTTAAGTAATTAATTCATTATAGAGTACTAATTACACGCTAATTTTGAACACGTGTTTCCTCATCTACTTGTATTGTTGCGTAATTTACTTTGTACGCATTTGTATAAAAGTTTGATTTTTTGGGGCTTTGAGTATGTACTATATAATTATATTATTGATCATTGGAATAATTCTGACTAGAACTAGGTAATATACTACTACAGATTACAGATACCCTGTCTAAATGATAAACTTGTTAGCATTTACTGTGTAGGTATTTTAAAATTTATTTGAAGTCAATCGACATAGTCAAGCTGCTCTAGAGTTTTTAACTATGTATTATACAGGTAATTAGTTACAATAAGGGTGACACATTTCTGCCGTGGTCATGAAGATGATAATTCGATGATAGTCGATTGCAACTGCTATTTTCTGTGCTATGATGCTAAGTCATGTATATCCTATCTGACTTAAAGTTAAAATGTTTGTAGTAGTAATTATTACTAATCATTGCTGATTGCTGGTTACATGGTTATGCGGTTGGATTTGTGATTTACGTAGATTTTTCGAAACAATCTTTAGTAATAGTGTACCAATAACTATTGTACTAGTGACTAGTAAATTGTGAACTTGTCAGAAACTCAAGAATAGTTTTACCAAAAAACCACAATGACGATCCTATGATAATTCGGTAATGTGATAAATTACCTAATTTCATTTGAAGAAATCATTAGTCCCGCCATCTTCATCGTAAAAGTTTAATGTGAGTACGTGTACTTAAAAACTAAAACAAATCAGATTCACAAGGAAAATCAAGTTAGAGGGAGAGATGTGACTATTACTAATCATTACTGTTACAGAAGCGGATACAGATATAAAGGAAACGGAATTACGAATAATATGTACAGTTACTAATGTTTAGAGAAACATTTGAAATCGTTGTGAGTCAGATAAAGAAAGATAAAAGATAATTACCTACCACGGAAGAAAGACAGATTTTAATATAATGTAATCGTGAATTACTACAACCTAGAATACCGAAATACTGAAAACGTACCTTGTCATGTTTGTATATTAAAATTACCTATTATTGCTGATTGCTGTATCTGTACTAAGTTAGAAAACAGTCAAAGGTCAAAGTCAACTACGTATTGCTACATAGTAGTGGAAAAGCGTATTGTAATTTTACTATCTGAATAGAATCAAAGGTCCTTTAGTTTTAGTGATTGTGCGGCACAATAATGTTGATCATTAGGATGATCCGATTGGCACGAAATTAATCATTGCAACTATCATTTAGTCAGTCATTTAGATTATTGAATTTTTTACTAACGTGAGGCTTCTGTGAGATCAAACATGAAGTCGACTTCAACTGTCAACGTAAGAATTGCCCAGCTTTTGCGTTAAATATGATTTCTATTCTGTTCTTGGTCGACATATCAAAATTTATAAGTAAAATATTAGTTCATCCATTGAATTCTCTTATTGATCTTTGATGCCGTACTTTTTGTTAAGCTTTGGGTGCGTAGACGTAGACTCTCGAACAGGAGAGGCGTGATCCCCCCAAAATGGGTAGTGTTCCAGATTCTCTGTGTTCGTAGATCAGGATGATCAAGAAATTAATTCTCAAAACTGATATCATTTCGGGAACGTGACTTTAGAATACATAAAACTGTAACAAATAATTATGAGTAGCAATTAAGTTGATTAAAAAAGCTGCTCATGTTGAAATAAATTGTTATTATAGAATTGATTTCAGATGTACACTTTTTAATTATCTAATTGCACTTAGGCCAGCTAGTTAGATTTATGTTTGCGATTATGTTGATGACTGGTTTAATATTTCCTTTTTAAAATTACTGAATCTGAACGTGACTTTAGAATACATAAAACTGTAACAAATAATTATGAGTAGCAATTAAGTTGATTAAAAAAGCTGCTCATGTTGAAATAAATTGTTATTATAGAATTGATTTCAGATGTTAAAATTAAATTTATTTATGAAGTTTGTCCTTACTTTTCTTATACTGTTAATTGAGTACACTTTTTAATTATCTAATTGCACTTAGGCCAGCTAGTTAGATTTATGTTTGCGATTATGTTGATGACTGGTTTAATATTTCCTTTTTAAAATTACTGAATCGTAATTACTTCATTAATATTATGATAAATTGGTTTACACTGACGGGAAGGAATTTGCTTGCAATATTAAATACTTAATCTATTCTATGACTATGAAAAATAAATGGCCACCGTGCAAGTTAATAATTGAATTTGAGCTACAGTCACACGTAAGAATCAATCAATTATCTTAAGTTGAAGTGACTGGACGTTTTTTGGTTTTTGCCATGTTCGCGTGTTTGTGGTACCGTACTTAACATCCTTAAGACAAAAACCGTGAAATAATAATACTAGGCCAGGAAAAACCATTGAATCTTTTATTTGTTTTGTTATTTTGTGAATCTGTTTTATTATTAAATACATTATGAATTAAAATTTTACTTGTTTGTATATATATTATTAAGTATTGCATATTATTCTATTACAGCTAAAGCTAAAGGGCTAGAGATATTAATGAATTCAGTATGATAAAGTATGATTATGAGTTATGTTAGTGTATGCAGTCAGCAGTCTTAAGTTTGCCTATGGACCTACATACCTAGGATAGTGATATATAAGAATATTATTATTACGAATTATGAAGAAATACTTATGAACTACCTAGATGTTGGAGCTGAACGATGTATAGATGAAGAGAAATCCTGTTATCGCTTACAACACACGTGGAAAAGATAAAGATCGTAAATTATATTTAATTGTAATTGTATGGATTATTCACTTACTTACCTAAATATAATATTCACACTCTGAATTGAATTATTACGATTATATAATAATATTATTATTGTATATTACAAAAAAGCAGTTGACACTGGAAATTATTTTTGTTGTTTGCGCTAGACTGAATAACGTACATAACAATATTATTATACAAACATTATGATTATGACACTGATCGTTATCGTGAATGATTAAAAATTATCAGCAGAAAATCCTTCACAAATCCACTGTTCATTCGAGTTATTCATTTATTTCAATTTGCTCATAATTCCTTCGCATATTTCGCATTATTGTAGGTAGATACACTTTAGCTGTATGTATTTATTTGATTTTGAATTGGAATGATTTGATATTGGCGTAATTACTGTGTAACATCGGAGAACGCTACCTCTGAACGGTAATTAAATAAGAACTCGCTCTGCATATGGATAGCGAAAAGCGTTGGCAAAACGATTACATAAGTATGTCGTCTTTCAATATTAATGCATGTGGTGTACACCTTCTCGTAACCAGTTGGGTATAAAATTGTGAAAGTTAGGGATGCAAAAATACTATGTATTATTATCTATGTATACGTTACAGGTTTTTTAGTAACGGTGCTGACATATTACCCACAAAAATCATTAAATTAGTACGTCGAAATGCACAATTATAATCAGGTGTAAAATGTAGGTAATTCTTTTTTTATTGCATTATCTTTTTAAAACCTTGATTGGTTGGAAAACTGTATATTGGCCCACGAGGAACCAAGTATTTTAATTTCCATGCGAGAAAATTAATTAAAATATCTCATACGTCATTATGGGCTCAATTTAAATTTATAATCATCTTTTACTAATATTATCTATTATAGCGTACAAGAATCGTGTTTACTGTTGAATGTAAAAAGAGGCGTTTACTCTTTTTTAAACCTTTAGGTTGCTGCAAATAAATAACGTAGACTTAAAAATTTTCTAGTTCCCTCATTTGCTTTTTAAAACAAGGTAAACTAAGTACCAAAATCAGAAAATGAACACATATGTTGTATGTACCTTACATCAAGTGAATACAGTGAATTCGTCGGAGTTGAAAGTGGAACCGCTTTCGCAAGACTTGGAAAACAAATAACATAAACTGCTTATTTGTTGGCTGTAAACTCTACGTGTATAATTTAAGCTATAATTGTAAACAGCAGGAAGCCCTAACGTGATATTACCTAGTTAAGAAATGATAGTAAAAGTAATTTTTTATGACATCAGGGTGTGTAGTTCAGAGTATGTAAGTGTTTTTTCTTTGCAAGGCTGCATTATGTTACTGCAACATTTAAGTTCGGAAACAGTTTATTAAGTTCGTTTCATACAAGTTTTTCCCGCCACTACCCAAACACTGAGAGATCAATCAGTAGTACCAATACCAACAGGAGTCACCAATAGGTAATTATTGCATAATTGTATCATAGTCAAAATGAGATAATATCACATTTGTGGATATTCATGTGCAATTTTACGTAAACAGCGCATAACAAGCAGAATAAAATACATACTCCGAAAAAACTTCTCACTGTTCCATCATCACTCGACATCTATCCTTCATTGGTACGTAGCTAATGCAATTTACTTGTAGTTTATAATAAGTTAGTTTTGGTTCGGTTGTTGCATATTGTGCTTTCATGGAGGATTGAGACTCGAAGTATTCCATGGCAGTGATACTTGTACGGGAGTTTCTGGCTTTTTCTGCAACAGTTCTCGTAGTTCTAACGCCTATATTCAAAGACCTTCTATTAAGTTTTTGAGGAATTTCAAGAAAAAAGCCAGTTCCTGTATTATACACGTGGCATCTCAATTGAAAAGCTAAGAGCAAGTCTGTCACTGGTATAAACGTTCCTATTGATAACTTTTCGATCGTAAGATCATCAACTCCGTGCTCGGAAATAAATTTTATTACCTCCTCCATCCAGAATGATGTGAAGCTATTAGTACCTAAAATTAAATTGAGACAAAAACCAAAACAATCAAATATCTGTAATTACTATTCTACAACGTAGCCGTTCGCGTGCAGAATAATAAGTAGGCATAAATAATATATCATTTACATTGTGAAAATATGGATTTATCAAGTACATGTTATTAATAAATTCAATGTCGTTTTTTTGCTCCAAAATTTTGAAGCAGTCAGTCACTTTGTGAAGTAATTAGGTATGTAAACTCTGTAGCTAGAATTTTTTCCGCATTCCCGAAAAGTAAAAAATCTGAATTTTGTTGTGAGATAATGCTAACTCACCATCTTTTGACAAGCTCCTTTCAGGGGTTCCCATCTGATTCTCCATTTTGGAGATTGCATGGGAGAATGCTATCAGGAGCCTTCCCAGACCCCGCTTCTGGTACCAAGGTAGCACGAATATCACAGAAAGACTATGCAAGTGCATGAGTGCTTTCTCCTTGGAAAAGTACCCAACGAATTCTCCTGATATTAGTAGTACGTAATTGTAAAATCCCACAGCATGTTTCAGACCTGTTTTCGCCGTTTTCAAATAAACTTTAACCAACCGCGTCAGATTCGAACAGTAGGCTTGGTTTTGGGCTCCATCTACTTCGTAAATTTCTACTTCATCCTTTAAATGAGGCATTCAATATATTAAAGTATTAAAATATTTCCACATGAGTAGCAAAAAAGGGTTCATAGATGTGACATAATACGCACCTTCAACCATATTTATTTATAATCGAATTTTTAAAAAAAGTTACACGTGTATTGTTAGTTTAGTGAATAAACATTTTCTACCTGTCTGTACACGAGACTTCCAGGTTGGCCATTTCCACCAAGAGGACACAAGTTTTCTTTGTGACTTTGTAGACCGAACTGCTGCTTGTAGCGTTTCAGACAAAATTGGCAAATATATTTTACAGAGAGATCTATTGGTTCCTCATACGCTTTGCAGCGTCTCACTGGTTCGGAAACAAGTTTAAAAACATCAATTGAATTGTTTATTTTGACATACGGGGCAAGGCTCACAAAGGAATCTATAACGGGCTTATTGTTGTATTTGATATTTGGATCTGTTCTTTCTTTTGCAATTATCTGGACAGAGAACGAGATGTAGGTTGCGTTCGTTGTCGTGGTCAAGTTTTCATCTTCCTTGTCATCGTCAACGTCAATGACGATTTGTTCGATGCATCTTGTCGCTGTTTCTTCATTTTTGTTCTGCAAAGCTTGATTGAACTGCAATTCCAAACTCATAATTACAGTGACTATACGAAGGTTCATTTTGATTCAGCGAGAAAGTTAAAACTGAATATCTCTTTACTTATTTTTCTACAGATTATGATTTCAAAACACTCGCATACCTTATGTTTTCTAAATAAACGATTGTAATCACTAACGACTTTGACCGAATTTGACGTTTTGTGGGGACTATCATGTCGTGTTGGTTCACGAGGTAACAAGGTTTTTAGGAAATCGTCGATTAACTTGTGCCTTGCTCGTGGACAAGGGCTAACGACTACTTCCAGTCCTCTATTCAGACTCCCATAATTCATCCAGACTCCCTATTTGCAAACGGAATACATAATAAATAAAGTAAATTATGGGAGAATGTTCAAACGCGAGATGAGGGACAAATTACACCGGAAAATTTGGAGATATTTTGTAATAGCATCGATAGATTTTTTAGATAATTAATTTTTAATGTGATATTTTGTAGAGCATTTGATCTTACCCAACGTCTTCCCGTCATTTTTTTCGGGATTGAACTTTCCTCGAATGGAGCTGAGTAAGTCCATGGACGACGTTTAATTTGAAACGTTTCTTCGGAGTCATGATACTGTGTAGATTTGCGTTTACGATTATATTTGTTAAACATTGCGCTGGACGCCTAAGGGTTTTATTAAACGACAATTAAAGGAATTAGCTCAATAATTCTTATCAGTGTTGAGTAAAGTTTAAGGTCTCCAAATTTGAGAGAGGCGTCTATAGTTTTGAATGAGTACACGAAGCATTTGAAATACAGTGAAATATCGCTATAACGACACCTCACGGGAAGCATGTTTTCGGACGTTATAATGAGATGATGTTATAGATGCTAAAGATTCTGCTACGTTTAGTTAAATGGAAAATTGTTTATCTAAAGGTAATTAACTAGGTGCTACAGTGAATGCGTTTTTTGTAAATTATTACAGAATTTTATAGCAATTCTAATTAGAAAAATCAATAAATAAGACAATAAGACACTGTATCAGTCTTCCTTGTTTACTTGTACAAGCTTTTATCTAAGAAGTAATGTATAGAATTTCACTCACAGAGACCTTAACTTGTCTTTACCACTTTTCTGTCTTGCAGGTTAATAAAATACTATCCGTAAACAAATAAAAACAATAATGAAATAATAATATTGGTCATTAGTCAACACTTTTAGGAACAAACACACTCCAAATACATAAAATCTCACCACATTTAATGTGTTTACCTACCTTCATGGTAGGCAATTTTATAATTTATTCTATAGAAAGTAAAAACTTATGAACTCATGGCTGATTAAGGATCCTGAGCATAGATTTTTCAGAAAAGTTCTCAATTTGGTGGGACATACCCAGACCAAAAATGCATGATGCTTTAAAATTCAGAAAATGAACATGAATGCAATTTTAGAGGAGGCTAAAGCAAGACAGTATAGCGAACATGTCGTTATAAAAAGTGACGTTATTGGAGACTATTTAACATGGGAGAGCATAAGTTTTTCCACGGAGAGATTATATGCCGCCGTTAAAGCGAAATTGACGTTATAACGGGTGTCGGTATAACGAGATTTCAATGTATAATCCAATACTAACTTTGTTCTAAATTTTGGCTGAGTAAATTATTGGTTGGTAGTTTGCACTCAAGACACTAATAATCATTATCTCATCAACTCTACGGAGACAAAGGTACCTACTCGCAAATTGGTTACTTGGCCTTGGGCTTGAGCTGGCAAAATCATTAAATACCTACATTAATGTGTACTCAGGACGACAGACCGAAAGGTACTAAACAAGCTTTAGGAAGTGCAAGTTAAATCGTCCGCGTGATCGCAATTCTCTTTTACGGGGATCAACAAGTTGTGTATCTCTTCTTTTTTGGAATTATTTTTCTTAGGAAGACATTGTATATGATTTATGATCAACCTGCTCACCTCATGGCACGCTAACATGCTGTTCATTCTCCTAATTTACGCTATTTTAAAATGTCTAATTCTTCTATTTATCGTTTTTAACATGGATTTTTAACGTTTGTTAGTAGGAGCATTAGAATAGGTTGGTGGGGAGGGTGAATTCCCTTATGTGCACTCTTGCAGCACTGTAGTAACATCTGTATCTATAGTACCTGTATTTATACCCTCTACCACTCGCATAGCCGAGGAAGATGCAATACCCTGAGATATTGCGTATGCATTGCTTATGTTTAATGTAGGTGCTTACTAATTAGGCAATATACCGTGTGGATTCAATTAGACAAATAAATAAGACAAAAGTTAACAATTAAAATAAGTAGGAATTTTATAAGACTCACTTTTGCTATAAGTTGCTCTTGAATAGTGATGGTACGAATAAGACACTGCAATCAAGTCAAAGTACTGTAGAGAGTCCTCCGAAAGATGAAACAGAAAAAGTGGTCGACACAAAAATTAAACTTCGTAATTGAAACGACGTAATTATAACTAATAATAACAATTGAAAGATTTACACTGGCTATGGGCTCCAAATTCATCTCTGTAAGAGAGTATGACATTGAAAGCACTCAATAAATAAGTTAGCTTGCTCAAGTCTTTGTTAGTAGAAACGGTACTGATCCGCAGTGTTCTCTACTCCTATATATAGTGTGTGTTCTCTACAGAAAAACCTTCTCTACCCGACTACAGCGTGTGTTCTCTACCTCAGATCGCATTCTCTACCTTTGATAGCTGAGACCAGCGATCAAGAATTAGATGATGGCTACATGGTATTAAAGCATGTACACTAATGTCTGGTATATTAAAAGAATAAAAAGCAAAAAATGAATGTTGCAAAAAAGGGTAATGATCCTCAAGTGCTTTTTGTTGTATGTACACTGTAAAAAATGAAGATGCATTTAAGATAGTACAAACTGGCAGTAGGGTTTTCATTACTTAGATGCACTTACTTGCATCTTGAAGATGACACCTAACGCATCTATAAAATGCACTTAGCGAAAATACATCT
>JAAXYX010001406.1:0-23310 GCA_036851915.1 Ptenothrix huangshanensis | reverse complement strand
AAACGTTAATTTGAAAAATAAGAACTTTTCAAAAAACGTTAATTTGAAAAATAAGAAGTTTTCAAAAAACGTTAATTTGAAAAATAAGAAGTTTTCAAAAAACGTTAATTTGAAAAATAAGAAGTTTTCAAAAAACGTTAATTTGAAAAATAAGAACTTTTCAAAAAACGTTAATTTGAAAACTAAGAATTTTTCAAAAAACGTTAATTTGAAAAATAAGAACTTTTCAAAAAATGTTAACTGAAAAAAGTGGACGTTTTCAAAAAGTGGCAATTAGAAAAATGACGCCTTTTTAATAATTTTTTAGTTAAAAAATTCCACTTAAAAAATTTTTAATTCTACAAAATTAATTTTAACATTACACATCACTCATCACAATTTAGTTCCAGACACTCAACTTTGTAACATCTGAGATGCGTTTATTGCCAGAGTGTATGTACATACACTCTCCGAGATGAACCCATCTCTTACTCATCTCACGGACGAAAAACGTAATCCTGGATTGTAAATCTCTTACTCATCTCACATGGGTAGAGTAAGAGATGTTTTATGTTTTTTTAAGATATCCATTTCGGAGAGTGTAGCTACTGAAAGTGGAGTCGATTGTGGAAATGGGATCCTACAGACTGTTCTCATGCATCGCTTGGATAACTTTGATAATTGCATCGAAATGGTTTCCTTCCACAACCTTTCATCGTATCCATTAGGATTTTTACTGGCATTTTGGTCTTGTAGAAAAGTTCTTTCGATTCCATTAGCGATTACGGGCATACTCTTCGATTCAAAACGGGCAAAGTACCAATTTACATTTAGCCTTTTACATTTGTGAGCACTTGTTACTCATTTTCTAGATTTTTGGTCACAGATTCGAGAATTCGCAATTTGTTTTACTACCACGTGTTAAAACAAGAATTTGAAGCAGAATATTTCATTTGTAAAACAGCATTTTACAAGTTTTTCATTTACAACTTTTTTGAAAAAAATGCACGCATATTCAACTTTGCAGTTTTTTCAAATAAAAGTTTAAAATTTTATACAAAGGAGTAGATATAACATTTTGTTACAACTGTTGAATGATATTGCTTAGATGTAAAACTGTTGTATCGTACAACTAACATTTCAATATTCAGCTTATACATAATTACATATTTACATATTTGAAATGCGTCTAGAAAGGAGAAATATTGGAGCGGTAACTAATTGCAAAAGTTGTGCAACTTTCAAAACTTTTTCGGCTTTATTGGCTACGTCGGCAGGCATCTCCGTGAGCTGGACAGTCTGGTAGAACTTTAATGTTCAAAATGGTATACACAAAAAACTGATGGAAGCTAAAAAGAAAATTAGACAAGCCTTCTCTAGCTCACGATCAGTAGCGCCCGCAGGATTATTTACGTCTAGGATTTTCACTGAAAAAAGAAACTTGAACTCACCCCGTGTAAAATTTAAAAAACTGCATCTTATTAACGTACTGTCAGTTAACAAAACACGCGCCTTTTCCTTCTAATTAAAAAACAGTGCCGTTTTCGTGTGACATTTCAAAACAACTACGTCGTTTTTGTGTGAATTGAAAAAAACCGGCGTCGTTTTTACGTAAATTTTAAAAAAACGGCGTCGTTTTTTAGTGAATTTAAAAAAACTGCGTCCGTCGTTTTCATGTTTTTAAAAAATTGGCTTCATTTTTTAGTGAATTTTAAAAATTGCATCCATTGCATTTTCATATAAATTTTTAAAAAACGGCGTCGTTTTCGAACGAATTTAAAAAAATGCTTCGATTTTGAGTGAATTTTAAAAAATCTCTTCGCTCATTTTCGTGTAAATGTTAAAAAGACGTCGTCGTTTTTTAGTGAATTTTAAAATAAATGTGACTATTTTGTGCTAATGGGAAATTGTGTGATGTATAATTAAAAATCCTTTGCAAGGAGGCCTACGCCTAGCTTCGCTCCAGCTGTAGTTACTTGTAAAAATGCCTGTGTATGCATGAAATGAATATAAGATGGAAAGATACTTGAAAATATGCTATTCATGCAAGGTACAATGCTTGGCTTGAATTGCAACACGAGTTGGAGGTAATGAGTCCCAAGTTTTGTTCCCAAAAAAATCCGAGAGAGAATGCAGAAATAATGAATGGTATTATTGGGTACAGGGAAATTCCACTTGTGGTTATGCCTTTTCATTACATGCATCCTTCATCCACTCAGCTTTCTGTTCCTTTCTCTCTCTGCATTCCGTAATAATTTCAGGCTACTCCGTGGATAAGATTTCATTAATTACAGACGCAGACAGAATTCCGCATAGGATTTTCCGCTGGTCTGGTCTGTGAATTCCCTTCACTCTTTTAGCACATTACTAATTACATGGAGAAATACCTCAGCCTCGGACTAACCTGTGGGCATTTTTCCGAATTCGAACTCGTAATGCATAACATCAATTTTCCTATGGGATTAATACACTTCCTAGAATCCTGTTTCACATTACGTCATACCACAATTAGAAATCCTCCCATCGTCAGTTTGTCATAACAAGTACATAAGTACGCGACGTATTTTAAAAAGTTCCTATTTTACCAGAGGCGTACTTAAGGTGGGTGCTTCCCTGTTGACGCACCCGCAGAAATTTTGGAAAAAATAGGCTTTTCTTTAATGCCTTTATTGAAAAAAAATGCACCCTTTAAAAACGTGTTAATTTGAAAAATTCGACCTTTCCAAAAATGCGTTAATTAGAAAATATTGGACCTTTATAAAAAGTAAAAATTGGAAAAATTGCGCTTTATAAAAAGTAAAAATTGGAAAAATTGCTCTTTATAAAAAGTAAAATTTGGAAAAATTGCGCTTTTTCAAAATTAAAAAATTGGAAAAATTGCGATTTTTCAAAACTAAAAAATTAGAAAAATTGCGATTTTTCAAAATTAAAAAATTGGGATAATTGCACTTTTCAAAATTAAAAATTGGGAAAACTGCGATTTTTCAAAATTAAAAAATTGGAAAAATTTCAAAATATGTAAATTTGAAAAAGTAAACTTTTTCATGAAGTGTTATTTGGAAAAATTAAAACCTTTGAAAAATATTATAATCACAAAACTAGCAGCTTTCAAAAAAGTGTTTGTTGGCAAGATTTAGCCTTTGCTTTTTTTAAAAAAAGGCTAATTGAAAAAATTGACCCCTTTTAAAAACAGGTTTGTGCAAAATGACATCTTTTAAAGAAATAGTAATAAATTAAAAAAAATGAGATCTTTTCAAAATGTTAATTGCAAAAATGATACTTTTAAAAATGTTGCACTTGAAAAATGTTATTTAAAAAAGTGTCCCTTGAAAGAATTCTTAAGATTACACAACACCCCCATTCCCAGGTACGCCCCTGTACTCCACTGGGAGCAAATATGAAATTAGGAGTAGGAAATAATTGCCATTAATGAGCCCATGTTTAATGGTAAATGCCAACTGCACAAGATTGATTTAGGTACGCAGAGTGTACTTCGCTGTACAAACGTCACGAGTAATAATAACGCGTGTAGTGGTCCTGAGTAATGACTTTTATTCGCCAGGAGGAAATCCACCAACTAACAAGACTAATAATTCCAAGGCGAAAAAAAAATCCAAGAAAGAAATGAGAATGAAATTCCACCTTTGTGCAAATCCCGCTTATGCAATGTGATGCAAGGTAGCAAATAGCAAATAGAGTCGTGGTTTTTTCCCCAGCCAAGCCAACGTCACCATAATCTTCCGATTCCAATTACAGTGAAAGCATTGAGATTTCCACGCGCACTGAATCAAAGAACATTCGAATTTTCGCATTTAATTCATTCTGCGAGGGATGTGAAAGTTGAAAGAGGAAAATTGATTAAAACCTTTTGTTATCGGAAAATCGACTCGAGCGGTGGGGGAAAACAAGAGGATGATGTAAGCAGAGATTTTTCTATTCAACGCAAAGTAAGCCCTCGACATTTTTCCATTGTCTGTGGGCTTTCTGGGTAAATGATGATGGTAATTTTAATTTGGACCTGTTGGTCACATGTCAACACGTGGAATCTGCATCTGAATTTTCCTTTTTGTTTGACTTGACATTAGTCTAATGAAGTATTGATGGAGTTGCACTAGAAATGAGGATCGTGGAGAGTTATCTGTGTCGGGATTAGACTAGCGGTTAGCGCATGCAAAACAATTGCCACGAAACACACAGTAATTTGTCACATTTTACAGTATTTATTTACAAGGTTTGTTTATTTTTGAAGCTTTTTCAAAAAGTCTGCATTTTGATTTTTGACATTTTTTAAAAGGTCTGCATTCTGATTTTTGACATTTTTTCAAAAGGTCTGATTTTTTATTTTTGAAGCTTTTTCAAAAGGTCTGATTTTTTATTTTTGAAGTTTTTTAAAAGGTCTGATTTTTTATTTTTGAAGTTTTTTTAAAGGTCTGATTTTTTATTTTTGAAGTTTGTTAAAAGGTCTGATTTTTTATTTTTGAAGTTTTTTTAAAAGGTCTGATTTTTTATTTTTGATGTTTTTTCAAAAGGTCTGATTTTTTATTTTTGAAGTTTTTTAAAAGGTCTGATTTTTTATTTTTGAAGCTTTTTCAAAACATCGGATTTTAATGAATTTCGTTATTTTTTAAAAGGCCTGCATTTTTATTTTAAACTTTTTAAAAGGCCCGATTTTTTATTTTTGACGCTTTCCCAAAAGGCCCGAATTTAGGTAGCAGTAGGTCCGATTCAGTTGAGTTAGTAAGACTTGCTCATGGATTCTACAGCGCAAAGTTGACTTGGAGGCTTTTATGTAATTATGTACATCTTTGCATGGACTTGGACTTTAAGCAACTAATGCTTTGGGTGTTGAAATGTAATTATTTTTCTCGTCCATGCTCAATGAAGGGGAAAAGGCTTTTAGAGTCATTGGGAGAGAAGAGAATGGAGAGGATCGGGATCCACTGAAATGATGGAACCTTTCAAGTAGCCATGGAATTATGGATCATAAGTTGGCTCGCTTTCCCCCTTCAACTCATCGCCAATTCCATTTCTATTTGTCCGTTCAATTTATTCAGTCTCAAGTCCCGAGTTTTAGCAAATGAAATCTCCTTTGACTTTCCCTGGAAACTTTCTCTGGACTTTCCAGCTTTTCAGGCACCTCGTGCTGTGCTTATTTCTATTCTGGGCGAACCGCTGGCAAAAACTTTATCAGAATTGCAGAAAGCAGAGTTGTGTTTTTCAAAGAGAAGAGTCTTATGTGAACTCAACGTTTTGCTCTTACCGCTGTGCAAATCCATTCTGGATGATTCGGCAGGAATTCACAAGGTAGTTCTTTTCCCCCTTGAAAATCTTACCAAGGAATCATTTATTTTGTTGCTTAAACATTTCAACCTTACATTCAATTTGATTACTTTGCAACTTGCCGAACTCTAAAGTATTTATAATTCTGTGTGTGAGTAGTGCTTATCGTCGTTCAAGGTGCAAAATGTAACATCCGAGGATGACTAGTCTAAATTAAAACATTTAGTACTTTTCAAAACGTGTGAATAAGAACGTTTTGCACTTTTTAAAAAGTGTGAATAAGAACGTTTTGCACTTTTTAAAAAGTGTGAATAAGAACGTTTTGCACTTTTTAAAAAGTTTGAATAAAAACGTTTTATACTTTTTCAAAATTCGAAATTACAACGTTTTGCACTTTTGAAAGAGTTGAAATAAAAACGTTTTACACTTTTTCAAAATTCAAAATTAAAACGTTTTGCCCTTTTTCAAAATTCGAAATTAAAACGTTTTGCCCTTTTTCAAAATTCGAAATTAAAACGTTTTGCACTTTTTCAAAAGTGGGTATATAAACATTTTGCACTTTTTTAAGAGTCGAAATTAAAACGTTTTGCACTTTTTCAAAAGTGGGAATTAAAACGTTTTGCACTTTTACAAAAGTCGAAATTAAAACGTTTTGCACTTTTTAAAAAGTGTGAATAAAAACGTTTTACACTTTTTCAAAATTCGAAATTAAAACGTTTTGCACTTTTTAAAAGTTCGAAATTAAAACGTTTTGCACTTTTTCAAAAGTCGAAATTAAAATGTTTTGCATTTTTTCACAAGTGGAAATTAAAACGTTTTGCACTTTTTCAAAAGTCAAAATTCAAACGTTTTGCATTTTTTCACAAGTGGAAATTAAAACGTTTTGCACTTTTTCAAAAGTCGAAATTAAAACGTTTTGCACTTTTTCAAAAGTGGGAATTAAAACGTTTTGCACTTTTTCAAAAGTCGAAATTAAAACGTTTTGCATTTTTTCACAAGTGGAAATTAAAACGTTTTGCACTTTTTCAAAAGTGGGAATTAAAACGTTTTGCACTTTTTCAAAAGTCGAAATTAAAACATTTTGCACTTTTTCAAAAGGTGCGAATAAGAACGTGTCGTATTTTAGAAAAGTTGAAATTACAATGTTTTGCGCTATTTAAAAACTACGAATAAGAACGTTTTGCTCTTTTTAAAGAGTCAAAATAAAAAAGTTTTGCTCATTTTAAAGAGTCGTAATTACAATTTCTGGCACTTTTTCAAAAGTGTTAATAAAAACGTATTGCACTTTTAAATGAGTCAAAATTAAAACGTGTTACACATTTTCAAAAGTCGCAGTTAGAACTTATTGCGATTTTTGAAACGTCGTAACTAGAAAGTTTGGCGGATTTTTGAAAATTCGTAATTAAAACGATTGGCGCATTTTGAAATGTCTTGTAGCAGCCACTTACTGCAATTTGGGTGGATTCTGTTGTCGCAGAGGGCTGAAAAAAAGTGGCGCTTTGGATTTTTAGATTTGTATGGACTTTGCTGAAGCATTGATGAGTTACGCTGCTTTGTCGTTTTCGTGGAAAATAAACTCGACCGGAAGGAATGCTTTGGAGTTGCCATGCCCAGGCTTATATTAGCATTTTGTATGGAGAATGGCGTACAGGCAGAGGTAATTATATGCTTTGAGGTTACCTTTGAAGCTATCGCTGTGGTTGCGCTGGACTGGAAGATCAACGAAAGTGCCACGTCAACAATACTCGTTAATTAACAAGAAAGCAAAGGAGGGAGAAAAAGACAATCATCATTTTATTTTGTCAAATGCATTCTTGACTGCCTTCGCAAAAACTTATTCAGGCTCACCCAAGGCAGTAGCAATTTTCTCTTTGAGACTCTCATCGCTTGCACGTACAAGGGAACACCTTCACCCTTCAACATCATTTACGATGGAGGCCGCAAAGTTTTTCTACTTTCTACATGCATATCATACGCTTTTTTACTCTTTTCTCCACGTCGCTTCATCACCACAATATCAATTACAACTTTTGCAATATCGTCCTTAAGATTTGCAGAAAAAAGGCAGTTTTTTAATTTCTTTTTTTATTTACCCAAAAACGTGTTTAGTTTTTTAAAATTTGCACAAAAACATGTTCAATTTTTCGAAATTTACACAAAAACGTGTTCAGTTTTTTGAAATGTGCACAAAAACGTGTTCCGTTTTTTAAAATGTACACAAAATGTGTTCAGGTTTTTTAAATTTGCACAAAAACGTGTTCAGTTTTTAAAACTTACACATAAACGTGTTCAGTTTTTTTTAAAATTTATTCAAAACCGCATCCAGTTTTTTAAAATTTACACAAAAACCTGTTCAGTTTTTTTGATTTACAGGAAATCGGCGAAGTTTTTTAAAATTGCACAAATCGACGCAGTTTTTAAATGTACACGAAGGAGACTTTTTTCAATCAACATAAAAAACGGAGTTTTTTTTTATAAATAAACGATCCCTTCTTTAAACTAAACGACGCTGTTTTTTTAAATAATGTACTAAAAGAACGACGCAGTTTTTATTATAATTTGCTTTTTTTATACTTGGAACTAGATAAGGTGTTTTTTAAATTCCACAAAGGTTAAAATTAAGTTTGTTTCGGGCCTAAATGAAAAATAAACCTTGTGAGTGAAGTTTTAGCTCAATTCACTTTTAAACATGCTCTTTGAGAAAAATCTGATGCGACCACACCACAAGGTTGAATTATGGTTTGAAGGTGTTCCCCCATAAGTCCTTGCAGATATGTGCGTCTTTTCTTCCTATCGAAATATCTTAAGATGGAATGGGAATGAACCAACGTTGCAAAAAGAATTCTGCCGCTACTCTTTCTTCGCGTGGCCAGGCCGCCTGTAGCTTTTCTAGATTGCCAAAATTGATTTTTACAATGAGATTGCTTTGGTAATCCTCGCAGAGATTCCGATGAAAACATTCTTTGAAGATTGTGCGATGGCTCAACATCATTCCTCTCACACACACACACAAACCACAATGACAATGACAATGACAATGACAGCCTCCGCGTCCACCTTTTTCTCCACGTTATTGCAAAATCTGACACATTCATCAAATGAAAAACGAAGACTCTTACACCGGAAGAATCTCAAAGTTCCAAGCTCCTCCCGATCCACTGCTTCCGACGATAAAGAGATGGAAAAGTCAGATATGAACTCTACTCAGCGTACGCACTAAACAGAGCTTCATCGAGCTCCTTCGTACAGTCACTGGAGCACGCTAAACAACTAGAAAGTGAAAGCAGCAGCGTCGACAGGGGTAGGCTTTAAAGGGTTAGGCCTACAACGGATTTCTAAAATTTACTCAAAAACAGATGCAGTTTTTATAAATTTGAGGAAAAACAAGCAGTTTTTTGAATCTATATAAAATAGACGCAGTTTTTTTGATAAAATTACAGAAAATTAGATGAAGTTTTCAAAATTTAAACAAAACCAGACGCAGATTTTTAAAATGTACACAAAAACAGAGGCAGTTTTTTGAAACTACATAAAACAGACGCAGTTTTTTTGATAAAATTACAGAAAATCAGATCAAGTTTTCAAAATGTAAACAAAACCAGACGCAGTTTTTTTAAATTTACACCAAAACAGACGCAATTTTTAATAAAATTACAGAAAATCAGATGAAGTTTTCAAAATGTAAACAAAACCAGACGCGATTTTTTGAAATTTATACAAAACCAGACGCGGGTTTTTTAAATTTACAAAAAAACAGACACAGTTTTTTGAAATTACCAAAAAACATCCGGCAGCTTTTTTAAAGCAGATTCCATTTTTTAAATTTAAATAAAACAAGATCCAGTTTTTAACAAATTTCAGATTAATTTTTTTGAAATTTCCTGAAAATTCTTTGAAAATTCAGATTCATATTTTTCAGTAGGTCTGCATGACAAAAAATTCTACCGACGCTACTGCTCGTGATCGATGCGCTTGAGTTGGATTTTCCTTGGAATTTAGATAAAGAATATTTGATTGAAGATTCGGCTGAAATAAATGTTCCTGATGAGAGCCTAGAGATCGAAAGATGCATATTTGCCTTCTGTAATTAACTACCTGTCTCGAATACTGACATGACGGCGCAAAATCTACCCAAATAATTATACCTGGAAAACCAGACAAAGCTAATCCGTTTGTGCGTAAAAACAGAAACTAAAAGTAAAAGTAATGGAAACAGTTAGGGAAAATGCGTGGATAAAGACTACGTTGTGTAATTATACCGGGCCTTGAAAAGGACCTTAAAAACTTTACGAAGGAAAATTTGTGGGGAAATTATTTGACGAATTAATTTGTATGGTAAATAACTGCGATGATTGAATTTGGAAAACTTATTTATTCTCTCGTGTCACATTTGTTCACTGCTTGGCGTTCGTAGAGTATTGGAAAATGTGCAAACAGAAATAGAAATGCGGTCTTTTGGACAATTCCAAAGATTTGTTGTGTGTGAAAGTTTTGGAGAAATGAGGCGTATAATTGGAAGCAGAAGTTGAAATCTTGTGGAGATAAATGAGTGTTTAATTACGGGAAGCGGTTCATTAGCTTTGTCTTTGTGTTTGCTCAAGTCAGGAGCAAAGTTTGCTTGTTCTGAATTTCTAATCGCCTGCGTCTTGTCTTTCTCCTACACACGCCGCTCGAAAATTAGACGTTAATGCTAACGTCAAAGTCAAAGCCAAAACTGAGACAAAGGTAACTGGAAATTCTCTTGTAGTCTTAACTGCCTACGATGCAATGTCTACTCAAGCCATGAATTATTATGTGAATTATTTAATGGCTATAACTTGCTCCGCCATGTACTAATGAGTCAACACATACATACGTATTTACATTTACATCTCCGAGTAATCTACGAACACCACATCACAAGTTTCAAGCTAGCAAGACAGCTAGTAGCGTCATTAGGCCTAGGCCTACTTCTACAAAGGAATTTTAGAAATGCATTCCTTTCTTTTATTTTGAACCAAAGACCAAGACGGAATGTTTTTAAATGTACACGAAAACGACGTGGTTTTCATTGTTTGCACGAAAACGACCTTTTTTAATTTTGCACCAAAACAAAGCAGTTTTTTTAAAAATTTGCAAGAAAACGACTCATTTTTTTAATTTGTGTGAAAACGACACGTTTTTTTAAATTTATACGAAAACGAGGAAGTTTTTCTAAAAACTTGCTAGAAAACGACTCATTTTTTTTAATTTTTGTGAAAATGACTCATTTTTTTTAAAATTTTAGTCAAAACGATCCGTTTTTTTAAATTTGCACGAAAACGATGCAGTTTTTTTAATTTGTGCGAAAACGACCCATTTTTTTTAAATTTGCACAAAAAAGTCCCGTTTTTTGTTTGCATTTGTGGAATAACGAAGCAGTTTTCTAAATATTTGCACACAAACGACCCATTTTTTTTATTTTTGTTGAAAAACGAAGCATTTTTTTTTATTTTTGTGGAAAAACGAAGCAATTTTCTAAAAACGTGCGCGAAAACGACGCGGTTTTTTAAATTTGTGCAAAAACTGCGTAGTTTTTTTAATTGACAACAAAAAGACGCAGTTTTTTAAAATTTACACAGTAAAGACGCAATTTTTTAAAATTGACGCTAGAAAAGATTTTTAGACAAGTTTTTCAGAACGTTACACTGGACTTTTCAAATTTTGTTCAGCCCTACGCCTACACGAAAGAAATCCTGCAGGCGCTACTGTAGCACCACTGTAATATTTAAGCTAGTGTAGAATTACACAGGAGGATTTATTTGCACACGTGGAATAAAGTCGATGCAGAAGGTGCAAACAGAGCAGAATTTCGTTGGGAGAGTTGTCTCCCTTTATCAGCACAATCAGGCAAACAGCACTGGAATTATTACGAAATGAAAAATTGGGGTAAAAGTGAGTTTGAAGGGAACATTGCATTGTAAAAAATGAGGTTTGAGAAGGTTACTTTAGGGTGGATTGGACACCTTGGTACGGATTGACATCGGATACGAAAGCCAAAGCCTCTCCCTGATTGTGAGTTATGGGTTAATGTTGATGTCGGAGCGAGGAAGTTGACAAGGTTATGGAGAATGTGAGTTAAGTGGAAAGTGCAATAAAGTTAATGATGCGAGGTCCGGGAAAGCGCTGAGAAAGAAATTGTGGGTCCATTCGGAGAGTTAGAGCAAAAGAAAAAGTCGATCAAGCTCCAGGCCACGTTCATCGAAAAAACAATTAACGCGGATACTTTGTAAATAATTCCGCTCCCAAATGGATTTTGTGTCGTAGCGTAATTTAATACCGACGCTGACGCTGAGGCTATTTCCGTGCTTTTCTGGCTGGTTTTTTTCTCATTCCATTTCGACTTAGACTCGGGCTCTCTGACTCTGACTTTGTGTAATTGCAGTGCTGTGACCAGAAATGGGAAGTGGAAAGAAAGGAAAGGCTCAAATATCAATCGTCCGTGTAGTGCATACACACACAGGAACCGCATTACAGACTTAATTAATGGCATCGAAGTAAATACGGTACTACCTTGGCTGGTCAGCAAGTCCAATAATTATTCCTTGTATTCTTCTACCAGTAGCGTTCCCACGATTTTTTTCGTGTAGGGATGGAAAAACTTCAAATTTTTCACCGTATTATTTTTTAAAAAGCTACATTTTATCTAGTGTCATTTTTTTTAAAAAATGCGCCTTTTCATAGTTTATTTCAAAACGGGCGCCATTTTCGTGCAAATTTAAAAAAACCTTTTTTAAATTTTTTTAAGAAGCCTTTTTTAAAAAGTCTTTTTTGCGTAAATTTAACAAAATTGCGTCACTTTCGTGCATATTTAAATAAAAAATGCACCCTTTTTTTTAAATTTAAAAAACCTGAGTCTTTTTTGCGTATTTTTATAAAAAATGGCGTCGTTTTTGCGTACTTTTAAAAAACGGCGTCGTTTTTGCGTACTTTTAAAAAATGGCGTCGTTTTTGTGTAAATTTTCAAAAAGATGGTTTGTTTTTTTGTAAATTCAAAAAACTGCGTTGTTCTTGTGTAAAATTAAAAAAATCTTTTTGTGTATTTTAAAAAAAACTCTCGTTTTTGTTTAGTTTAAAAAAGCTGCGTCTTTTCCGCGCAAATCTAAAAGAAAGAATTGTGTTTTCGAAAATCCGTTGCATGCCTACATCTACATACGTAGCCTGGGACTAATTACGCTACTGTATTATACTTGGTTGATCCAACAGTGGATACGAAATGAGACTAATTTTGAATAGTGTTGTTCCCGGTCGTTCGGGATTAAGTAATAATTATTGGAATAATCAAAACTTGAGCGGGGAATACTGGGACGTAATTAGTCAACTGTTTTTGTAGCCAATGCGACTCGATCCTTCTATTTGGCATATATTCGGTTGAGCTACACAACATAATGAAATTACGGAACACTACACAACCTTCATGTCTCAATTAGTTCAACTTCGAAACGAATTCTTGGAACCGGTGGAAGTCAGAAATTACTTTTGAAAACTTGATAGTAGGTAATTATTAATAAATCCTGACTTGACTTCTCCGTTCAAAATCCCGCTTCCTTGAGTCTCTCAACTTTCATTTGCTCTCCCATTAACTTTCCACATTTGAAATTTTGAATTTGGTATTCATTACTACTACTGTTCACTGCACTTTAAATGATAATTATGCATTGACATATTTTTGCGATGCGAAACAGAACACAATCACCTGTTTTGTTACTGGTTGTTTGAGGCGAACTATGTTAAGCAACTTGTTGAGCAACTATGTTAATATATAATGCGGACTTTTTGAAAAAGTGTGAATGATAAAAATTTGAACTTTTTGAGAAATTGTAAAAAACAAAAATGCACACTTTTTGAAAACGTGTAGAAAATTAAAATTCACGCTTTTTGAAAAAGTGTAGAAAATAAAAGTTCAAACTCAGCGAAAATGTAAAAATAAAAATACGAACTTTTAAAGAAAGTGTAACAAACTAAAATGCACAATTTTTGAAAGCCTGTTAAAATTTAAATTCACACTTTTTGAAAAAGTAAAAAATTCAAATTCAAATTTTTAGAGAAAATGTAAAAAATACAAATGCACACTTTTTGAAAAAGTGTAGAAAGTAAAAAATTCGAACTTTTAGAGAAAGAGTAAAAGATAAAAGTGAAAGAATTAAAATTCGTTCTTCATGAAAAAATGTAAAAAATGAGACTGCAGATGTTTTGAAAACGTGTAAAAATGGTTTGGAAACTTGCACTAGATATAATGAGGCTTTAGCCAATTTGCCTACCTCAAAAAAAATCCTGGATACGCTACTAAAGGGAAATCTGAAGGGAAAGATCTAAAGGGAAATCTAAAGGGAAATAATACAGAAGGGTTGATTGAACATGAAGCTTACTCTTTGATACAGTTTATAAATAACGATTAATAGGAAATGTCTAAAGGGTTTGTTTGGAGGATCAAGATATTTGATGCCAGTGCAAAAGTACCTACTCTTGATGAAAGACATTCATCGGAAATCATCAACGATGTCAGTTTTAGTTTCGTTGATGAATCGCAATCCGTTGGCCAAAGTTAATGCTAAGTTTTCCCTCTGATTTTGTGGAGATTATTATGATTATTAGTAGCAAAGTAGAAGGCATGGGAGTTTGAAGGGATCCTACTAATAAATAACTAGTGACTGACAGCTGGAACAAAATTGGACTTGTGAAAATAAAAGCGACTTACAATCAAATCCGCGATGCAGAGATGAAGGAGCATAAAATCGATGCGGGAGTAGGGCGAGTTGGGTCTTCGTCTCCTCAGAATCACAGCCAGAACTGTGAGATTACCTGCAACAACAAACAACAAAGAAAACAACTGTTTGTTAAATTGAATGGAGAACATCCTGTAAGACTCCCAGTCTACTGTTCCATCATCATTATTTACCTCCCTACGGGCATCGTGTAACTATAAGCTCTTCTTTCAACAACACAACAAACCACCAAAATCGATCATCGAACGACTCTGGACCAACATTCGAGATTCGAGGGAACAAAAGGAACAACATCCGTGAGATTTTGACATGTTTAAGACTTGTGTATTATCAACCAGGGTTCGGTTTTCACCAGCGATTTTTCTTAATTACCAATGGTAAACACAGGCTTCAATGGCGTAAATGCAATGGTCAAAACTGGCCACAATTTAGCCTGCGTAGGATTTTCAACAGTTTTCAGGATGTTTTCAAATTAACACTGTTTAAAAGGCAATTTTCCAAGTCAAGGTTTTTTAAGTAGAATTTATCCTTTTAGCACTTTTTGAAATGGCGGAAATTTTGAAATTAACAATTTTTGAAAAGGCTCATATCTTGAATTTTGCACTTTTGAAACTGGCTTATTTTTAAAATTAACACTTTTTTGAAACGGGCAAGTTTTTCAAAGCACTTTTTTGAGAAGGGCTTATTTTTCAAAGCACTTTTTTGAGAAGGGCTTATTTTTCAAATCAACAATTTTTTCAACAGGACTAATTTTTTAACTTTTCAATTTTTTGAAAAGTCCTAATTTTTCACATTAGCACTTTTTTGAAGTCCTAATTTTTCAAATTAACACTTTTTTCAAAAGTCCTAATTTTTTCAATTAACACTTTTTTGAAAAGTCCTAATTTTCAAATTAGCACTTTTTTGAAGTCCTAATTATTCAAATTAACACTTTTTTAAGAATGACAAATTTTTAAATTAAAACGTTTTTACTTTTTGACAGGATGGTGCAAAATTGTACTCATTTTTGTCAATTTTTAGCAATTTGTGGGCGAAAATCTTGAAATAAAGAGGCAGGTTTTAAACATTTTGAGCCAATTTTTACCAGGGTGGAACATTGTTATCAACCAGCCACAGAACAGACTTGTGTGGCGAAGAATAGCAAGAACAAGAACAAGAACAACCTGAATAGTCATTCGATATCCTACGTCGTTGGAAAGTTGCTCTTAGCCACAATTAGTTCGGTAGTAATGTTACACGTGTAATGATTGAAGCGAAGTCGAAAATAAAACCGAGCTTTGTCTCTTCTAACTTTGAACAGATATTAAAGAACAACTCGAAACTGTTTCATGAGGAATTAATACTAACTTTAATTAATTAGTGACTAAGCTCCTCGCCCACATTTTCAAGTTGGCTTTTCTTTGACTTATTACGCAGGTAGATGCTTTGTTTTTGTACTTTGTGTTCGCACTTCAAAAGTTTAAAATTAGTCATCAAAGATGCAGCACAGTACTTACTTTTAATAATTAATAATGGTACCAGATCTACAAGCCCGAATTTTTTAATTAGCCTTTTCTAGCCGATTTTTCAAGCTGGAAATTATAAAAAAAATGAGCTTTTCCCGTGTAAATTTTAAAAAACTGTGTCGTTTTCGTGCAAATTTAAAAAACTAGACTAAAAATGTTTCGTATATTTTTTACTTAATCTTATCTGTATTCAGTATGTTTAATAAAAAACCGCGCCTTTTTTTATTTACTTATAAAAAATGAATCGTTTTCGTCTAAAATTAAAATAGCTGCTTCGTTTTTGTTTAAATTCAGAAAAAATGCGTCTTTAGCGTGTAAATTATTAAAAAACTGCATCTTCTTCATGTAAATTTAAAAAACCCCGTCGTTTTCGTTCGAATTTAAAAAACCTGAGTCTCTTTTGTCTACATTTTAAATATCTGTAATTAATACGCTTTTGATAAGTGATTAAAAAAAATTTTGTCGAAAATTTTAAATCGTGCAGTGTATTTTTAAAAATCCGCTTTGCAGGCCTAGGCCTACGCCTAGTTACGCTACTGACGTGAGATTTGCCACAGTTTATTAGCTGCTAGCTTTTGATCGGAGCGCAAAATATCAAAATGATTGCTGTTCATTACACCCACACGTCCGGGCCTGAGAAGCAACAAAGAATTTTTGACGGACGCCAAGCGAATTGTTGAAAAGCCGTTGGCTGAATTTGCATAACTTGTAAAATTGCATGATGATGATGCTAATGCTAATGTTGCACAGGTTTTGAATTTCCCCCCGTCCTTGACGCTGTGCTTGATGTTCCCAAGGATAACTACACGGAATGCACATATTTAGAGAGAATTTATGAAATTACACCTGGATCAATATTGACGCTGGAAAGCTGACAAAGTACCCGATGAATCTCTTATCTCGTCAAAGTGAAATTTTACAGTGGCGTAAGCACGAGTTTTTTCTGATAAGCCTACTAAAAAAACTGGACCTATCCAGTGAAAATCTCAAAAAACTGCATGTGTTTTTCTATAAAATGTAAATAAAAAATGCGTCGGCTTTTGTGTTAATTTCAAAAAACTCCACGTGTTTTGTATAAACTAAAAAATGCGTCTGTTTTTTTGTAAATTTGGAAAAAAACTGCTTGTGTTTTTGAATAAATTTCCGAAAATGTGTTTGTTGTTTTGTAAATTTAAAAAAAAGCTGCTTGTGCTTTTGAATAAATTTCAAAAAATGTGTTCGTTTTTTGTGTAAATTTCAAAAAACCGCATCTTTTTTGTGTAAATTAAAAAAAAACTGCATCTTAGAGATTATAAGCTCCAATTCTTAGGTAGGCCTAGGCTACATGGCCTACCTCTGGTTACGCCACTGAAATTTTAATTTCTAATTCAGGTCTACAAAGTGGAAGCAACATCAAAAAGCCCGGAGTCCGCAATTTCACAATTTTCTTTCGAATTAATTATTCACTCGTGGTAGTCCGCATGCATGTCATTGAATTTGGTAAGTGCCCAGCGGGGATTTTGATTTTCTGGCTGTACGTAGCGCGTAGTCGTAAGTGGAATTAGCTGTTGATGAAATTATAATTAATTATGTAGGCTGTTTTTTGGAGTTGAAATTGCAAGTGGGTTATGTACTAATAAAGGCTGTCAGGTTGGTTTTGGATGTGATTGATACGAAAAGGAAGTGAGTGGGAGATCGTGTTTTCTCATTGGATTAACTTGCCTTTGTTTCCACTAATTTCCTCAAAGCTATACCAACCTCATCACATGTATTAGTAGGTAACAGGACGAGATAATGTTGGATTGGCTCGCAGCAGGCGGACTTTGAGGTTTGGCTCCTGTCCTTTGTCATATTTGCGCTACCAGACAGAAGCGTAACTAGGTGTAGGCCATGTAGCTCTTGGCCTAAGCGGGGTGTTTTAAAATGCTTTTAATTCACACAAAAAAGGGACACATTTTATTCAAATTAATACAAAAAAGGCGCCACTTTTTTTAAAAAAATAGCACAAACAGGAGTCATTTTTTAAGATTTACAGAAAAAACGCGCCTAATGCACAAAAAGGAGTCATTTTTTAAGATTTGCAGAAAAAACGCGCCTTTTTAAAAAAAAATACACAAAAAGAAGCCATTTTTTTAGATTTACGCAAAAAAGCGCCACTTTTTAAAAACATTTGCACAAAAAAAGCCATTTATTCAGATTAATACAAAAAAGGCGCCACTTTTATAAAAACATTTACACAAAAAGGAGCCATTTTTTAAGATTTACAAAACAAACCCGCCTATTTTTAAAAATTTACACAAAAAGGATCTATTTTTTTTAGATTTACAGAAAAAAGACGCATATTTGTTTAATTGGCACACAGAAAGTCTCATTTTTTGTCAAATTTACCTGGAGATGGCGCAGTTTTTCTTTTAATTTACACAAAAAAGACACGATTTGTTTAATAATTTACACTAAATAAGATACGTGTTTTACATGTTACAGTAGATTTAATTGACTTTAGCAAATTGGCCCATGCCTAAGAAAATCCTGGTTACGCTACTGCTACCAGTGGAGCTTGAGGTGGTCGTTGGTGGGTGACAGGGAAACTAAAGTTCTTACGTCATTACCTTTGATTTTTGATGAGGAATAACAAGACTAAACTCGAATATTATTGTTAGTCGCTCTAAATTCTCATTTTACTTGTGCATAGTTTTTTTAAGATTTTACACTGGATCACTGGACTCGTCAAGTTATTTCCTGGCCTATGCGAAAAAAAATCTTGCGGGGGCTACTGTTCCTGATGCTATCACACAGAGGAATATTATCCGCAGAAAATCTGTCATCCTCCCACATTCTACTTCTCTTGCGACATTCTATTTCGTACGATGCAAATATTTGTGTGCAGTATTAATTCATTAAAATAGTACCAGGAGGATTATGTACATATAATTACAACATTACATACGAGCTCAAAGGATTAATCTTTCGGGACTTGATACATTTCTCTTTCGATGCGATTCAAAACAGGAATAATTTGCATAGAGCGTACATTGCATTTTCTATTGCATTGCCTACTTAATCCTTAAAACAACGTGGAAAATCAGGTGAGGATTCGGGACACGATTCTTGAGCAGACGTTACATTGTTATTTCTCTCCCAGTTATAAGCATTTTGTAAGCAGCTTTTATTCTAAATTTATCCTTTGAACTAAGCCTCCAAATACAAGCACATGCTTTTACTTCATTAAAAGTGTCATATCTCTACATTTCCAATTCCTGCTAACGTATGTATTTTTGAATTCCCTCTGGAAAACAAGTTCTATAAAATGTGTCCACATGGAAATCCGTTCGGCGGGACATAAACAATAAAGGAGTAATTGGCTGTTGAAATAATTGGCAATTAACAGAGTAGAAATGTTAGTCTTTTTTAACTGTTGATGCATTACTCCAGGGTTTGACGAGGTCATTACAAAGAAGATCTCACCCTCTCTTTATCCCCGCATATCGTCGTTGAAGAATGAAAATAAGGTTTATGTTATGTTAAACTATAGCATATAGCTCTTTTTCACTCTTCAACGACGATATGTACCAACAGATTCCCTCGAATCAACATGTCGTGTTAATTGCTCAACTTTATTGCAGCGACAGGCGCGGATCCAAAGGAAGGCGTGGGGGGGCTGTAACCCCCTCCATGAGCATCAAATGGTGTGTAGTACATTGAGTTTTTTGCAAAAATTACACACATTTACACACATAATGCGCTTTTTTCAAATGCACGCAAAAACAGATACAGTTTTTTGAACTTTAAACAAAAACAGATGCAGTTTTATGAAATTTACGAACGAACAGAAGCAGTTTTTTGACATTTAAACAAAAACAGATGCAATTTTTTTGAATTCACAAAAAAACGGATGCAGTTTTTTGAAATTTGTTCAAAAACAGATGCAATTTTTTAAATTTACACAAAAACAGATGTAGTTTTTTGAAATTTAAAAAAGCAGATGCAGTTTTTTGAAATTTACACAAAAACAGATGTAGTTTTTTGAAATTTAAAAAAGCAGATGCAGTTTTTTGAAATTTACACAAAAAAGATGCAGTTTTTTGAAATTCACAGAAAATCAGATGCAGTTTTTTGAAATTTACAGAAAATCAGATGCAATTTTTTGAAATTTACAGAAAATCAGATGCAGTTTTTTTGAAATTTACGAAAGAAAGGAAACAGTTTTTTGAAATGCAAGCAAACAAATGCAACTTTTTAAAAAATTTACACAAATTCAGATTTACTTTTTTAAAATTTACAGAAAATCAGGTGCAGCTTTTTGAAACTTGCAGTAAAGACTAAAATAATGAGTTTTTTTTCATTAGCCCCTCCATTAAATTTGTGTGGCTCTGCCCCTGTGCATCTATAAGCTGCTCGGCCTCAGTTAATACCTGCGTGCATTGCACTCTTGATAAATCCTGAAATCCCAAGGGAATCTGCAGTTAACTTTCTGTTCTGTGAGCACGGGCAGGGTAACAAGACAAAGCGGATTAAGAACAGAGCAATCCGATAAGGAAGAAACAACAAAGACTCGCTTGTGTTCCTTCAGCGCTGTTTAAACAACAGTTGGCTTGGGATCCAAATATAGAAGTCAAAGTGGCGGGAGAGGAGAAGGACAAAGATGAAAAGGAAATGCGGATTTATCCACCAACTCCTTTACGTACTCTTCGTAATAAAAATGCAACGTGAGTTTATTATCTGCGATTGGAATTTATATCGGCAAATAATAATGAAACAGGGAGCTTTAGTAAATTCTGTAGAGAATCCTGTTCCTATTTCTATTGTGGAAGGAGCCAGGAGCGGACACAGAAAAAGTTCACGGAGGGAGCTGATAAAAAACACTTCATTACATTTGCTGCAATTTTCAAAAAATTGCACTTGGTTTTTTGCAAATACCAAACTTTGCACCTGCTTTTTGTAAATCTTCAAAAATTGCACCTGATTTTGTAAATTTCAAAAAATTTCACCTTTTTATTTGTAAATCTTAAAAAATTGCACCTGTTTTTTTGTAAATTTCAAAAATTTGCACCTGTTTTTTTTGTAAATTTCAAAAAATTGCACCTGTTTTTTTGTAAATTTCAAAAATTTGCACCTGTTTTTTTTGTAAATTTCAAAAAATTGCACCTGTTTTTTTGTAAATTTCAAAAAATTGCACCTGTTTTTTTTGTAAATTTCAAAAAATTGCCCCTGCTTTTTGTAAATTTTAAAAAATATCACGCTTTTTTGTAAATTGCAAAAAATTTCACGTTATTTTGTAAATTTCGAAAAATTGCACCTGTTTTTTTGTAAATTTCGAAAAATTGCACCTGTTGTTTTGTAAATTTCGAAAAATTGCCCTCTTTTTTTTTGTAAATTTCAAAAAATTGCACCTTTTTATGCGCACATTTTAGAAAATTGCACCCGATTTTTCTAAATTTAAAAAAATTGCACCTGTTTCTTTGTACATTTCAAAACTTTGCACCTGTTTTGTGTTAATTTTTAAAAAACGCATTATATCTACACAAAATTTCATCTTCATGGAGGGGGCTAAATCTCCTTAGCCCTCTTTCTGTATCCGCGCCTGGAAGGAACCTACGCATTGAGGAAATAATTCTATGGAACGAAATCCGAATGAAGGAAAAGCAATGAAATTGAAATGGCTTTTATTGGGCAGACTGTTCTTGTGTGAACAAGTGTTGAGATATGAAGTGCATCGACCATTGCTTGAAGGTCGGGCAAAAGCAAATAGGTACAATTTTAATACAAGTTTCTTTCTCTGCGACCCGAAAAAGTCATTCGATTCAAATTCAAATCCCACTTTGATTTTTATTCGCAGTTGACAATTCCTTTCCTTGCTTTCACTTGCGGAAGAGTCGAGACGGGAATTGACAAACACGTGGCGATGTAAAACAAAGGAGATGAAATGGAAAGTGCATTCCAAAAGTAGCTATGTTTTGTCCATAAGATACCTTGCAAGGGAATTTTTATGAGAATGGCGGCTTCACTCTACAGAGCTAAAGCTTCCATAGAGTTAGACTTAACTCGACTACCAGTAGCGCTGGCAGGAATTTTTTGGGGAGAATGCAGAATTAAATGCATCTTATCAACTCCAAACTTTTAAAAAGCTACGTCTGTTTTTATGTAAATTTGAAAAACTGCGTCTGTTTTTATGTAAATTTAAAAAACCGCGTCTGTTTTTATGTAAATTTAAAAAACCGCATCTGTTTTTATGTAAATTTAAAAAACTGCGTCTTTTTTATGCAATTTTTAAAAAACTGCGCCTGTTATTTTGTAATTTTTAAAAAACTGCGTCTGTTTTTGTGTAAATTTGAAAAACCGTCTGTTTGTATGTAAATTTGAAAAAACTGCATCTTTTTTTTTGTAAATTTAAAAAACTGTTTCTGTTTATGCGTAATTTTAAAAAAACTGCGTCTGATTTTGTGTAAATTTAAAAACACTGCGCCTGTTTATTGTGCAATTTTTAAAAAACTGCGCCTGTTTATTGTGCAATTTTTAAAAAACTGCGTCTGTTGTTGTGTAGATTTTTAAAACCCTTTGAAGGTCTAGGCCTACAATGAAGGCCTACGTCTGCTTTCGCAACTGTGGACTACACGAAGGCAGTTGAGGTTCTTTCATCTCCTTTCCTTGAGACTTTCTACAGCCACTTTCTCATTTTTCTCGCCTCGGGGTTTGCCTCACCTTGCCCTTTCATTTTAGTACGTCATTACATTTTATTGGATCCTTTGAAACGGAATCTGGAAACACTCGACTCGTGCTTATCCTTATGCGTTTTGAACGCTACGCTGCTACATGTGAATGCATTGGGAATTGCACAAAGCCAACTCACCATTACATACACGGTTGTAAAAATAACACGCTACTTCCCCTACAAAATGAGCGTGTGGGAAAATAACCTACTGAATTATTCTGGCGACCTGGTTTTGGAAATTTTCCACGTTCGATTTCAAGAGAAGCTCAACAAGTTCAACTCGATTTGGATACAAACAAGTGCTGAATCCAAACCCGCCTGGAATACTCAAAGTCTAAATTACGCAGTTCTGTAGACCTTAAGAGTTACTACAAGTGTCGAATAATTGGACTCGTTCAAAGTTTTCAGTATTTCCGTTTTAATGCGAGTTCAAAGTCAACAAATGATTTCTGTCTCATATTCCACCTTCGTTTATCATGTACTGGACATACACAGTCACAGTAGAATCCACTTGTATCAGTAGCGTTGGCGGGATTTTTTTTGTGTAGGTCTGCAGAAAAAACTGCATCTATTTTTGTGTAAATTTAAAAAAACTGCATCTGTTTTTGAATAAATTTCAAAAAACTGCATCTGATTTTGTGTAAATTTAAAAAAACTGTACCTGATTTTGAGTAAATTTAAAAAAACTGCATCTGTTTTTGTGTAAATTTAAAAAAATTGCATCTGTTTTTGAATAAATTTCAAAAAACTGCTTCTGTTTCTGTATAAATGTAAAAACTTCACGATACAGTTCCAATGAGCTAGCGTCAGCGCAAGCTACTTCTGTCTGTGAGAGATTTACGAGACATAAATAAATGTGCACATTTGAAATATGCAACTGAAGAATCCCATTTAATAGTTACAGTACTCTCGTGATATAGCGCACCTCCGTATAACGTAAAACTCCTCTGAAACACGGTACTTTTTACTTGTCTCCGTCCCCTGTCGTGTGTATTTTAATTGGATTTTCTCTCTATAGAACATACCTCCCTTATAGCGTTAACCTACACATAGCATAGCGTACCAATTTCCTAGTCCACCTGGATTATAACAAAGGGATTTGGGATTTCCTCTT
>JAAXYX010001405.1:0-23328 GCA_036851915.1 Ptenothrix huangshanensis | reverse complement strand
TTCATCCATAACTACATACCTGTGTACATACACTGTCGAATTCAACTATAACAGAATAAAGATGGAATACCCGATAAGATTGCAAGCCAAGTTTCGTAACTATGTTCTATAAAAACCGTTTCATTATTAAAAAATATTTTGAATATACCTACATACATTTTCTTAATATTAATATTATTGCGGATTTGTTTACGTCTTTCTTATTTACGTAAAGAATACGAAATAATTGCATCCTTTTATTCAGACTCTCAAGGTCTGAGACGAAGATGATAGCATAATAAGATGGCTAACTATAGTATCTATTCCTTCCGACGATACTCTATCCAGTGTTTTTTTATAATAACATTACCTAACTGATAAAACGTGACGCTTTTCAAATGCCGATCTGCGTACTTTCGGAGGAGGTTCCGCAAACATTCAAACATTGCCTTTTTTTAACATCGCAAAAGCTGCTGCAAGAGTTAGGTTGAGAGAATGCAAAAATCTTTCTATAATAATGCAATTTAAAATGATGTTCGCTGTTATTTTGATGCTGATCCCGTTACAACGTTAAAAATACTGACTACCTACTGATGCTGCAAAAGTTAGGTTGAGAGAATGCAAAAATCTTTCTATAATAATGCAATTTAAAATGATGTTCGCTGTTATTTTGATGCTGATCCCGTTACAACGTTAAAAATACTGACTACATACCTACTGAATTTTTTCAGCCATTTGTCATTGTCATTGCCATTGTCATTTCAATTCTAACACTTATGGACAAATGGACGTCATTCCTCATGAGTCATGAGTGCGTAACCACAGCACTACCACCACCAACTCAGTGAAATCAGCATCAGCATCCAGCCAAAGAAAACTTAAGAATTGAATTAATTTTCAAAGATAGAAACAATCAGCATGACCTTTAGTACATTCAACTGATTCAACTGAGGCGAAGAACGTACGTTAGGATTCATCATTAAAACCAGAACCAGTGCCAGTACCCTCAATCTTGATTAAATATACGCCATGAAATCATGCAGCAGATAAGTTAGTCGGAGGAATCGACTTTTATTAGATGGTGAATGTACTAATTGAACTGATCGTGAGTCAAGAAAGTCATTACTATAGTTCTAATAGTACAGATAGCACAGTCACAGGCACACGGAGTCAGACTTACTTGTCATCAATCATCGATAAATGAATCCACCTTCATTGACAATAATTGTTATCACATTTACAAATTGCCCAGCATTGATTCTCATTTCCGATCATGCATTGTGACAACATAAACTTTAGAACCAACACCGTCCATCCATTACTGATAACGCCGTAACGTAGTGAAGTGAGTAAAACGGCTTTTCACTGGTACTGCGAATGACACTGGCACTGACACTGGTACTGGTTCTCGTATTGGTATAAAACTATTAAGATTTAATGATGAAATTTTATTACTACTAATTTGATTGACATAAATGCGTTGAGAAGAGATAAGAGAATAGTTTGAGGCCCGTAGGACCAAATGACAATAAATTGCTATCTTACTCTCCGACTTATGGCAGTGATATCAGACTACGTATTAGCATCAGAGCAAATAGGTCACTCTCCATAGAGTTGGCATCCCATTCGAAACAACACAAATATCTTAATGATGCTGATGAGAATTTTTTTGTTCCACATAATATAAACCGAGCACATCGTGTGAATAAAATATGGAAAATACCATGGGTAGTGGCAGTGGCAGTGGTGGTGGTACCGATAGTGGCTGTGAATTCAAGTATATAAGCTCCTGAAATGACTAAAGATTTCCATTCAAATCCCATTCAGAGTATTAACACTAGCACTGCACTACCCACTGCTCATTACAACAACTATATTTTGCTTTCACACAATATCTATAGTTGTTGCACAAGGTTATAAGCCGATAAAGCTAAGCTACGCCCCACCAGTAGTATTACCGTGTAAAGATACAAGTCCACGTTTAAAGCTCACATTTTCAACCAAATATTATCGACCATGTACATGGAATGTGATTGAAATGGAAGAGTAATTGTGAATGCATGGACGACTACAAGCGCGTGCATACAAATAGTATCGATAGGTACTGACATGATGTATAAGTGGATCCAGTGTGATCCGTCCATCTATATACATAGGTATATGTATAAGGATGGTGTATGTGGAACAAGGGGAAATGGTTTTTACCTTTGGTATAGTTGGGAATACGCAGAGGTGAAGTCAGTGGGTTTATCCGTAAAGGAACCTACAGAGTCCGAATTGGAAAAGGGTGACTCCCCATGGTGATTATCCGAAGATGGTTTCGTCCCGTCCGTTTTCCCATCACCTGCCAACCCAGTTCACAATAATAATGATTAACATACATAGGCAGGCAATGTAGTGAATGCTAATAATACTACGCACTCAACCGTGTCTACATTATTCCATTGAAAATCTTGTCAGGGCAGAACGTGTGTATAGTATAGACTCCGCATCACTTCATTCCATACTTTCATTAATACAGTATCCAATTACAAGCGTGTCGATCCCTCTCACTCAACTCAGTATTCAATCCACAACTCTCCAAATTATATTACCTGCCAAACTTCTGCAAAACTGCTCAAAAATCTTTATTCTGATATAGACTCGTTTCTGTCATTATATACACCATTGACGTCCCCTCCAGGGAAGAATACAACGTCTCCCCATTATTATCAAACATAATAGGCAGAAAAATGGCTAGTGGTGGAGGCTGTAAATAATAACTATATACTTTTGAATTTGTTCTGCTCTATTCACACTCATCACTACATACATGCATATAGCTCCCTCGTATCATCCTTGCCTCCTATCTGTCCTCCGCCCTTTTTGTAGAGCCTACACTTTCCATATAGAAAAAGTTAAAACTTCAATTTCGCATTTTACCAGTTGATTTTTAACTATCAATGTTGGCTCTAAATGGGAATTCTGTTTTTAATTATAGTTATATAGTGCATGGATATTCCGCCTTTATATGTGTTTGTAATTTCCACAGTAACTGCAATAGGTACCTACTATTTACAAAAGGTGATTAGGTACCTACATATAGTGGCTTCATAATGCTATGCGTTCAAGTAAAAAGGTTTATAGCGCAATGATACCGTTGGCGGGTAGTTCCGAGCTGAGGCCCATATTATTGATATGATGACTCCAATGTTGACCATCCGAGTCTTGCGGAGAACCAGCAGAACAAGGAGGACTAGGATCTGTTGTCACCCTGCAAAACAGCAAAGAGAAATGTCGCTTACATTAGTAATTATATGTAGGTAATTATTATCTAACACTTTCTAAATCCAAGCTGCAAGTTTAAGCTTAAAAACCTCCAAACTGAATTTACAATTTATTACATCTAGACACGAGTTAATAGACTGATGCCCACTTTATTTCAACCGTTACGACAAACACGAAATATTTTTTTTTGAAAAATAGGAATAACAGTACTAAGAAATTTTCTACTTTACTAGAATTCTATTACAGTAGTGAAAGTTGCCCCTGAAGATGTAAGTTTCTGCGATTAGAATTAGAATCCATGCGAAAGTATTCTTTAGCCAAGTTTTGAAACCATTGAAGAACAATTTTTCAAAGTTTAGTCAAACAGTTCAGTATTTCGAAAGTAAAAATCGCGCCTAATAAAATGTTTACTTATTTCTTAATTTGCATCATACACCATTGAAAAGATTACAGGAGCCAGTTAGTCAGTTCTAAAGAAGAAGCACAGTGGTAGACGTTATCTTAGTACGTGACATATTTGAGAACGCAGCATAATCTTCCGGAGTCTTCTTGGAATTTTTGGCAATTTTAAAGGGTAATGAAAGGGTAAGCTACTAAAGTCATGGTCTCATTGATGCAACATATGTATTTCAAGTTTTTTAAAGTTTTAATTAGTAAATTTCTAACCCAACTGACTTAGTCGCAGGAAGGACACATTTTAGGGGCGTATACCTAAAAACAATGTGTCCTTTTTAAAGAACGGCTGGGACAGCGACCTTTTCGAAGAGCCAGCGCAGCGTAGGTAGCTTTTTTTTAAAGTTTTAATTAGTAAATTTCAACCCAACTGACTTAGTCGCAGGAAGGACACATTTTAGGGGCGTATACCTAAAAACAATGTGTCCTTTTTAAAGAACGGCTGGGACAGCGACCTTTTCGAAGAGCCAGCGCAGAGTAGGTAGCTTAATAAGAAATTAAGCTTGCTGGAAGACAACGAAAAAATTACAATATGTATGTATAAAGACGTTATTACCCAAGACTTATTGTTAGCTAAATTGCAGACCAGGGATACCACTAGGGTTCATAATTTGTACTACTTGTTTGGTAGTAGTTTTCTTCGATATCTCATGTACATATTTATAATCAAAGAATCTTAATGGGTATTTGAATGTAAACTTCAGACGAAGATACATGCACACATCACTGTAATTTATACATTAAAACCTATATTTCCACTGTGGTTCTTACTTTGTGTACGGGTAGCCAGCATTTTCTGCATACTTCTATTCTCATAAAACATTTATGATCACAGTTCAAGTAAATAAAATGTGAGGTTGTTACTGAAGCTCAATTATGGTTGTAAAACCGTTTACTAATTATTTACACATAATTTCGTACATTTAGCTCCAACATGGGATACACTATTCTCTTTGTACATAATCCCCTTCACCCTTTCTGCCCGGTCAGTAGAATGTGGATGTTAAAGTCATTAATCACAGGTGTGTAAGGAAAAATCTGTACATAGTTAATCCTTTACGATAATCTGAGCTGCTACTCAATTTTCCACCATATCAGCTTATCAATGATTCTTCCGATTACTTGCTTAACTAATTTACCGCCCCGCCATTACTTCATGTTTGTCACTCTCCACTCTACTTACAACCAAATGGACATAATCACATAATTTTTAATAAGGTAGGAGTATTTTACCAATGAAGTCGAAGTAATTAAATGTCAAGTTAAGCCGTTTGCCTAATTGACTTTAACAGTTTAATTGTTATTAATTTATTAGAATTGTATTATTTTATTTTAAAAAATCTGTTTGAATTTTTATTAATATTTTTTGGCCTTACATGCAGTTTTTGATATTCGTTTCTTAATTAAATTAGTAGAAATTAAAGTTGTGGATTGTGGTACTACACTATAATTATATGATATACAGATAAGCTTCGTACCCATTGGGCAATTGGAACGGAGACCGTTTTAGTTTAATGCTGCGTGACGAATATCGAGTCAAAACTTATTTTTAAAGCTGCACACTGTAGTCTGTTTCTGTAATACATAAAATGTTACTGATCGTGAGTGAGTACTTTTAGAGTCCAGTCTTATGACCGCCGACGCAGCGATTCAACTGAAATCTGTGAATGGTTCACAGCTGAGACACAAGTTGTAGAGAATTTAACGTGCGAATTCCCAATGGGTGGTCTAATAGGCTATTGACATTGACTCTGGAGTTACGGAATGTAGCGTAGGTAGGTTGCATGTACATGTAGTTTATCCAAACTAGTTGGTCTTTCGTAGGGAATAGGATTGGAAACGGAACATGGAAACCCTGTCAACCACTGACTATCCTTTTCTACGTAAGTAGTACCAGCAGCGCCAGAAGCAAAAGCAAAAGTCCAACCTGTGGTTCCACATCCACTCTGTCCTCCTGCCATTGAATTCTATGGGTATTCTCCAAAAACAGCTACTTATTACACAGCAATAGCCATTAAAATCAGATGACGATGACAACTTGAAATTGTTTCTGACCAGACTTGTCTCCATTAAAGAAATGCATTTAAAACAAATGGCAATGCGTGCTCATGTTTCTAAACACTTGCACTATTTCAAATGAATGAACTTTGAACAATCTCTCTACTTTTGTCAAGTATTTATGACTCCTCCGTTGAAAAATACAGAAGCCCTCATCTGTTCTAGAAAACTCCCAAAAAAACCTACCTATACAAATACACACGGAATCATACCGGCAAAGTCTTATATAGAACAAGAACAAGTTGAGAGTAGGTTGACATCGGGACGGGAACTGTGTGCCTGCAACTCTAAAGAAAGACTGGGAATTTGGAACTTCAACCAGACCGAGTACTTAAATACTTTCCACATCACTCTCTCTCTCTCTCTCTCTCTCTCTCCGTATGACCCAGTACCAGCACACGAACTACTTAGAATCATTGTAGTTTGGAAAAAAGGATAAGGATGCGAGAAGAGTCCTTTGGTTAGTTAATTTATTTTAAGGATGCTTTAAGTACCCCCTGAGTACTCAGTCAATTCATGCAAACAACCAGCCACCAGAAAGCAGTTCTTCCTTTGAACATCTTTGCTTCCATATGTGTTTTCTTATTTTCCTTCTACTTTTGTTTACTCTACACATTTTCCCGTTTAGCTTTCCTTGTCCGTCAACAAAGAAAGGCGAAACGAGAACTCACTCAAAATAATTTTTTCATTTCTAAATTGAACTTAACGAACCATCATGTTTTCATTGGGCTGGTCGTATTTGTTTTTACTTTTTTACTTTGTTTTACCTTCGAGTTCATCGAGAGCGCTTGGAGGTTAATCTGCTCAAAGAAATTAAAGACAGCCCATTTAGTAATTTTTCTAGTAGAATAGTATACACATACAACATAAACTTAAACTTAAAAATGTTGTCCCTTTATTAATTCCAGGTATTTAGGTAACCTGTTTCAAGATTACCCAGTAGTAATGTGATCAACTATTTTTACATTTGGTATAATTGCCATAAATAATACATAAAACTGTGGAGCGTTCGCTAAAGAAAGAGATAGTGGTTACTTGAGACGAAAATGAAATTGCAAGTAATAATCTCTGGTTGAAAAAAGGGAAGAGGAAAAAAACGTCTGTAAAACAAATAAGATTTAGGAATACAGTGAGGATAGACAGTGGTTGCTGGTAGGTAGTAGGTAGGTACAGTACAACAGTGTCTAGATGAGCACGAACAGACAGGGAGAGCAACTGAGAGTGAATGAAAGCATTTCTACATATTATGAGTAGTGTGATTACAAGTACCCATGGAGATATGGGACATCCTTCTTAAGGTCAGACGTACCGTACCATAGAGCACCGCACCGTCTGTGTATACTAGAACTTCCCATATGGAGTCCATATGCCTAAAAATTTTGCCCGCTGTTCAAAAAAAAACTACCCTTCCTAACCTCCTCCGACACTCATCTGCGTCACCAACAACTGAGAGCCTCACAAATACTGTCACCAGTCCTTTCCACCACCTACATTCATTACTGTCCATTATCCATTGTTGGCTAAGCTCCCGCATCTTCCTACGGGCAAGCTCCCAATACTCCCACATTCATCATCATCATCGTCCTCATGATCATAAGAAATTCTTTTCTTATAACAAACAACGAGACTACCAGGCCAGGCCAGTGTCAGCTCCTGCTCTTGTACTTTTACTCGCATGTCTATATACTTAAGCTAGGTACTTATGGAAGGACGTACATAAGATCGAACTAAAGATGTATCATATACCTATAGTAACTTGGAACTCAACTATGAACCCAGTATCAAATCAAAGGCGAAGGCATCTAAAATCTTTTACGTATGGAATTAACCTCGTCCCCAGATGATTGCATTACTAAAGCACATTGCACAGCTAAAGGTGCTCCTGCTGAATATCTTGCAGCTATTAGGATAGCTATACTANTTTACGTATGGAATTAACCTCGTCCCCAGATGATTGCATTACTAAAGCACATTGCACAGCTAAAGGTGCTCCTGCTGAATATCTTGCAGCTATTAGGATAGCTATACTATAGTGCTGGTGGTTGCTTGAAGAACAGGATGAAGAGGCATGAAAAGAAGTTCATTCAAGTGGAAGTAAACTGCACTTGGACCTGGCCTCACAAGAAACGGAAAATGGATTTTTGTTTTACTCATTTATCCCAATGATTTACGTAAAGGTTGGTCCTTTGGCCTATTCACTACACAAATACTGAAATACTGAAATAGCCATGTATGGCGCATTAAATATTTTAAACATCTCTCAGTATACACACACTCATGTGAAGCATTCTGCATGGGGTCTCCACATTTCGGTTGCCCTTTTTAAAATCACAGACACAACAGTTAAAGGTACGCAGATACCTACATACTATTCATGCTTGCATAACTCTGTCTTTGTCAAACACACGAATATTGTGTTGTTGCGTCGGACGGCTGGAATTAGGTGAGTAAGGACTTTTACTGACCACGAAAAATAAAAGGAACGGATGTCTCTCGTTAAACCAACCATAGCCTTTACATGGTTTCTGAGTTGGAATCGGAAAGCCTTAACCTTCATTTAGGCTTGACCACCTCATTAATAAAGAAATGAGTCAAAACAAGGTCTGCACTTTTTAATGCACGCACTCATCTTCAATTTCAATAGCAATTGCAATTTTTCAAATGCATTTCTTTCTTACGCTGATACTGACTTGGCAATTTTAATTTGCACATTGCCCTACTTTCAAGACGTTCATAGACTGACTGGTAATGTTACCACTACAGCCACTGCTACTCTTCCGAATAATGTTATGCTTGCATTTTTATTATCCGTAGACACGACTCTGCATTATGTATATGTATGTAGGTACCTATATAGGTACCTACCCTACAATAGAATAGTGAATGTATAATTATACGTAATCATCAGACAGTTTATACTTTACAATCCTTTTCTGATGAAGAATGCATAATCAACATCCTATTTCTGGCCCGTGTTTTACTTGCACATGTTACATAACAATAAATATTTTTACGTCCACAACTTTTAATTTTAAAGTCTAGTTACTAATCTTTTAACTATTCATGTCTGGCTACCGTCTTGGTATTGAAATGCGCCACTTTCGTTTAAAATACCTACTAATATAATTGATTATTACTCCCCAAACGCATTCACAGAGGACAATAAACCTTGTTAGAAAAACAAGTAGGTACACATGTGCACACACATGACAGACGACAAGCGAATGCGTATCTGCATCGAATCTACTACTACTTGACGGAGATTAATAATAAATTGCACCCAACAGCAACAAACGGGCAATGCTGACTTTGGAAGAAAATAATGATTTGCAGTTATGACTACCAAAACAAAAAACAACAACAATGATTATTATAGATTGCATAATTAAATTTTATTACGCAACATATATGTAATTATAGTAGGGAACAAACAAAGGCAAGCAGTGCTGATAAGCACACAACTAATAAGGGGAAAACGCGCAAATGCAACAAATGCGGAAATGATAATATACGAGAAGAAAAAGAATAAAAACAAGACATACGATAAGCAATAAATGTAAACTAAATAGTGCAAGTCAAGAAACTGAAATGCCACATGTAGGTACCCACGCATTTGCATAGGGAAGATGCACGTCAGCGTCTACCAATATTAATGTAATGTAATAATAAAGGTATCGAAAGGATTACATATTGGAAACACTCGAAAATCAAGGGAGAACGGCACGAAGCCCACAGAAAGTGTATGAGTAAAATAACAAAACAGAAAGCCACTTACAGAGGCGCAGTGCAGTCCGTAATGTTGGTGGAATCAGACCGAATACGTTTCACCTGTGAAACACAAAATTCAAATTGAAGAAAACATGACGTTGAAGCTTCCCGTGGGTTTACTAAGGAAAGAAGGTGATTCGAAACTCTTTGTTCACTTTCACCACCGCCACTGTCATTGTCATTACTGCAGTAGCTCAAAGATCCACCATCACCATCATGTCGACTACCAATCCTGACTGTACAGTCAGGCGGAGGGAATGAAGGAAGAAAGCTGTGTAGTATGTCCGTGCAGTCAACACTCATATCAGATTAATTACTTGTTTTTCCCCAAATCACTCTGAAAATCATCTGCGTCGTACTTTACTATTTTTACATCTGTATAATTATTTAAATGGGAAGCACTCTGTTCTGCACTCAGTGCAGTGATGATATTATTGGGCAGAAAATCAAAGCAGTTGGAGTTGGAGCTACAGTACCTAGGATCCTACGTCTACGCGTAATTAAATTTGTAGTCTAGATCCAGTCTAGATTCAGCGAGAGAAAATCTGACTGCACATCCACCCGTCAGGAAAATAACTGTTCCACAAGGTACTAATACGCAGACACGAAATAAAGAGCAAGTGCTAAAAAAACGAGTTCAAAATTGATAAGCAGATGATTGATAAAAAATGTGTTATATGCTTCCATAATGGGTCAGTCAACTCCCAATCAGTGACAGTGCTGTATAAAAATGACATGATGAGTAGGTGATAATGATGTATGTACATATGTGTGAGAAAGAACAAAAGGATTGTGACGCTGATTAGGCTGGAAGAGGGATAGAATGAGGGGACTCTCGTCATTCTATCAGTAAACCAGACAGACTGATCGGTGAGGATGAGGGTCAAAGGGTACAGACAGCTATAAGGCGATCATTTGACACCGATGTTTACTCTTTCATCATATCTAGGACAACTGACAAATATAAATCACTTGCTTTATGCATATATCCCTAGCCACGTATGTACCACGTACCAAAACCAATGTCGACCATATAGCCACACAATTTATGCACGTGTATTGTTATTTTATTGTTACTTAGACACATTTGCTCATTGTGTTTTTCTCTGTCTCAAAGTCTTCACTGATAGCTTTCATGAGTGGTAAACCAGACCAGACCAAACCAAGTCTCAGTACACTTACGTAAAAATCATATAGGTATGTATTTCTATATACCTATACGCACGTGAGTTTTTACTATTATTGCTTCACTTATCGAACTTGCTTAACCCTCGCAAGCCGACCAAAGGGTGGCGATGATGATGATGATGGCGTTACCATCCGAAAAACAGTAGCTTTTCCTCTACACTATAAAAGTATGTACATACATGAAAGGCTGAATGTCTCAATTCAAATCTGACAGATGAAGACATACACACATAGTACACATATATAGTGAGTACTATAAGGCGCATTAAAAAAAACACCGACTTTAGGACCTCACTCATTCCTTCCTCATGTCATGGGTTTAAAATAAAACCCTGTGCGAATTCACCAACTTGGTACTTGCACATGAAAATTTCAGATTTGCGCACTTGTTTGGCAATTCGACATGCCAGTTGGAACTGGCTAAATTCTAAACTGTAGATTGCAGAGCAGACAGAAATATTGCAATTCTAGCTTAGCATACTTGATAATCTTACATTAGTGTGAGGAGCATAAGGGCTCGAAACTAGTTGTTTGAACTGACGCAGAGTTGAAAGTTGAGAAAAAAAAAGAGTGCAGTCAGGAATGGCACGTAAGAGCAGATTCGTTTCAAGTGTATATTATCTTTTACACGATATCACATTTGTTCTTGAGGGAGCCAACAACTCTTAAGTTCTGGAGGAAGGGGACAAGTGTGAAAAGCATTCCATGTGGGATTAGGAGCTTAACTAATGGAGAATTCCACTGGGTAGAAGTGGTTCAGCTTTGAACACAGAGTCGAATTATAGTACAACATACAATATTTTAGCAATGCTACACTCGCACTGCAAACAGCACAACACAACATACATACATACAGTCGATCCAATCCTAGACAGTCGTAAACAATGCCCGAGAAATCATCTTATCTGACCCGTGATAAAGATACAGGCTCCAGTCAACTCAACTCAAACCAGTCAGTCATGGCAAAGACAACTCTAAAGTGCTTATCAGAAGCAAATTGAATATCGATCCCTAAGCTTCTAAATATATATCTATACACTGAGGTATAAAGGTTACGACTTCCAGTCTTCCACTATGTACCTACCTTCAACTGAAATCTAAGGCTAGGGCTAGGGTGCATGCGACATGCAAATTGAAAAGATTTGCAACAAGTCCTTTTCCAAAGTCATAAATAATTTCCATTACGTCGTCAAACAATAAAAGAAGGAAAACAATAAAAGACCGATGTTCTCACACTGTAGTTAGCGACACTGCACAAATACATATATATAACTGAAGGCAGAGAGAAAACTGAAATTCGAACCGGCATGACTGACTGACTGTGTCCTATGCATTTCGTTAGGCCATCGTCCTCTTATCAGTATATGTATATCGATAATTTTACGTACCTCCACCAAAAGGTACATAGTTAATTATGTGTTTCAACAATTATCAAAAATTCGCCATTATTTTTTGATCAAGAAAAGTGCACTTACACATCAGCCATTATACCTTATTATTGTTATTTTAATTATTATTGGAGTAATTAAAATCACTTCTCAGTCATTTATTTCCAAAGAATAAAATTAGCTAGACGACAAAGCACGTTACTCTTTGTCATTCAGTAACAGATTGCAAGGGGAAGTTTAATTTCTGAGAAGACGCAGGCATGGAGCAATAATATTTATTGTAGGAGTAACTGACCGTGATTGTGAATGTGGTTGTAGTAATAATAATAATTGTAATAATAAGATATCAATATGATCTGGAATGAGGATGAGCAATGCATGGTAATTACTAGAGAATAACTAGCTACTAAAAGTAATCACAATCACAGTAGTACCTTCATGGGTAAAGACGACGTTTCAAAAAAATGTAGCATAATTTGATATCCTTTTGTACGTTGCTATCACGAAATCGATAAACACTTATTCTTTATGGATTTCTACTAGGTAGTAAAATCATGATGTAGTAAATTCCTTTGGGAATTATTACAGATCAAACTTGTAAACATTAAATGTGCAAAATGCAGATAACTGCATCGATGAAACATTATAAGTTTAGCTTCGGTCGCATAAAACTAACTTATGCTTGGAATTCAAACTGACTTTTTACTCCGGTGACAAACGATTAATTAGTAATAAAAATGAAAATGAAAATCCATCTGCAGTTGATGCGCACATAAAACAAGTGCGAAGAGTTGAGTGCACATGTTCTTAACTTAGACAAATAGAACAAAAACTTACATTCTTTACTTCTCCGATGAGAACGAGTAAATTCCGAAATCACTTTGAAACTTTTCACTTTATATCGGTAAAATTATAACACAGATTGACGACTGATGCTTATGAGATTATAGTGGTTAGGTTGGTTGATAGACTAAACCGTGCTTGGTGTCTATTGTGACTGTGAATTTTAAGTGATGGACAATAATGATCACGTTCACCCATCACAAGTGTTTATAACGCTGGAAATGGAATTGGGGCAGATCGCAGTAGAATCGGAAACAGATAAACATTGTAACAAAATCCAGAAGAGACACGTATACAAGGCATCAGTGAACTGATTGAGATTTTTGCATGTGCTCTATGTATGTGTGATGTCACAGAAAGAATGAAGCTCCACAAATGCACATGATCAATGCAGGAGTTTGTTGCGACTTATAGAGACATATGACTGACTGTGTTGTGGAAACGTAAGGAGAATGGAGACAGCCAGAGAACCACTTGTGTATGAGCACGCCAGTCAACTAAATCTTCACGTCCAAACACAAGAAGCTAATTTATTTTTTCAGGGGTACTTGGAACATGCTCAGCCGTTTGGAAGATGCAGATCCTTGAGTCCAACTCTCTTCTGTGGCTCTCTCCTTTAGTTTCCTTTCCTTTCCTTACCTTACCTTGCCTTGCCTTTCCTTGTCTATTTCTATAATATTGACAAAGTGTGAAGTGTACGGATATAGACTCAAGATACAGACCAATGCAGGCCCCTTCCTAAACTCTTTGTAAAAAGGTTTCCAAATTAAAACAAAAGTCTTGTTCTCGTAACCATAGCTGGGCTCGGAACTCAGTGTTCGTCGATGTTGAGTCGAGTCAGATGGAGTATGTAAACCGTAAAAGACGGTCGGTGGGAGAATGAATCGGTTGTGAGATTGTCTCTTTCACTGGATTACATGATGACTTGAACTTGCCTAGAGTCCCTTTGGATATGAACTGGATACAGTTTCTGGTAGAACATCTAGAGAACAGTGTACATGCGTAGCCCTCCGAAAAAGTTACCATAGGGACAACCCCCTCTCCCATTGGACCAAGGCAACAATATTCCACACAGATAGGATGCACCGTAAATTCTCCACTAACTGCGCCACAATTCCATAATCGAGGCCCGGCGATAATTCAACACCGGCGATTCTCGTTTTTAGCGGTTTTTTATTATTATAAATCATTTCACAGAATAATATCCAACGGTAATGTTTTAATTCTATGATGTGACGTTCATACTCTTACAAATACTACTAAAAATAAATTCTGAACGTATAGACACTATGATTGCTTTTTGTACACTGCAATTTATGTAAAAGTGGTAATTATTCAGACCACGGTGATTAATCGAGTATTTACGGTACTTCACAGATAATGAGAAGGAGAGTGAGTGCACTTACAAGCTGAGTACATAACACGGTCGAATAACCAACCATGTAGTCTGGCCACATAGAAAACTTTGTTTTCTCAAAACCTTCCTGGGATTCACAAACTTTTGGATGTAGAGTGCTGTACAAGAGCGAGAACAACTTGGAGGCGATGCCACAAGTCTACATTTGCATCCCACCGTACTATCATTCAAGTTCTTAGCTGGCAGCCGCTCTATCCACATCCACCACGACTCACAGCTAGTATCAACATATGTAGTCACAGGCATAGGTAATTGTCTAACAATAAGCTGTCAAATCTGTTGGCATTACAAACTAATTGCACTTTACACAATTATTCAATAACTTAATTAATAATACAAACCACCCACTGGTAATTATGAAGGATATACTAAAGTAGGTATAAAAATGCTCCCAAAAATAAAAGTAAACTATAATTATTGTATTATAGTATTTACGATTTGATGACCTCTTGTGTTTCTAACTCCATTTAATAACGATAATTACTATTATTTTGCAATGATTCTGATTATCTAATTAAATTTTATTTTTTATGCAAGAAATCATTTTATAGGAATTATTCCTATAAAATGGAGAAATTACATTTATTCAGGTATGTACCTACATATGTAGGTAAATTAGTACCTATTGCTTGTAGTTTCAAGGAGGTCTGCAATAATCTGTATCGCTCGAGATGATTCAATTCAATAGACCATCGTAAACATTATGAATGTACTCACTCCTTTATTCAATCCACTACTAACTTCTAACTAGGTACGAGATACGATGCGATTGACGGCTAAGGACATGGCATGACGATACGATGACGATGTATGTACAGGTAGACTACCGTCTCACAATGTTCGAATTGGAATCATGAATTTCAGATTACGATGATTAGTTGTTGTTTAGACAGTTCAGTGACAGTGTTGCTCTGCTGCTCGTGGGCATTTCGATGGAGTTTACGTTTACATGAATTATAATGAGTCCAATGACAAGATGTGTGCATAAGAAAGTTTTGATAAACTAAGGATGTCAGTAACGTAGAACAAGAAGAAATGTCAGGCCACCCTCATAGTAGTGTGGCTAAGAAAAGTGTGATGTAATAAGTCAGGTCAATCAGTGGTTGTATCTATAGTACCAACATAACACCACTCCAACTCCAACTCTAACTCCAACTCTAACTCCGACTCCGACTACGACTCCAACTTCAACTCCAACATCAACTTGTAACATCAACTCTACCATTGCGTCGCGTTTACTTTTGAGTGTAAGGTGAATCTTGTACTTACATTGACCATTGAGTACGACAGAACTTCCTCAACTCCAACGAAACGTCTCAAATGACATGCGTCACTTGACTTTACTTTCTATTCTTTCCAATCTACTCAATCTACTCATGTACTAATCAAATATTTTAATCGTTCAAGTTCATGCATTCTTGTTGGGCTATGGTGACATCAACATCAACATCAGCATCAGACTCTGAAACTTATTCCGGGCATAAACAAATTCCCCGTATTCTACCCAGAGCATAAGTTCCCTTTTCCCGTCTGTTATCTGTGCACGGTAATAATAATACCGTAACCGCAGTGACTAAATATCTGAAGAAAACTTAATTACCTACAGAGGTAAAATCTACATCATAATACATAGAACATAGTGTTCAAGTGTAAATGAATGCAAAAACTAAATAAACTGGACACTTATTTTGTACTATAGAGACTCAAGTTATACAATAGACAAATGTTAACGTTTAGGTTTCAGTTGAAGCTGACGATGAGGGGGAAGTTGAAGTTAACACCTACAAACAAACGCCCTAGCATTTTTACATGGATCTGATGCTCCTCGTACGAAAACGAATTCATGTTTTCAATATGGAGTCTTGCATAAAAGCCTCCGAAGCCAGAGGAGTAATAGCTCTGGGCTCTGTTCAATTCTTTGACGGCAGCTCATTAAAGACGTTAACTACATATTTCATTTCATTTGAATTTGAGCATGTCACCGAACCAAAACCAATCGTAAATGCAAGTTACCCGTTATGTCTGGACTCTGGCAACTTTTACTATGTACATACACTCATTTCCACTGACGATGAGGAATTCCTAGAACAGTGGACTAATGAGGGTGGAAATTTAATAATAATTGAGCACTGTCATTTTCACTTGGCTTATTTGTTCAGTAGTTCATAAAAATATCTATCGGACTGTAATAGATGTTGCATGTATGTAGTACCTACTCTGTTTTAGACGCTAGTGTGGATGGAAATGGCCGTCAGTGCTATGATGACTTGCTATGGTTTGGTTTGGTTTGGTTTGGTTTGGCTTGGCTTTTGACGCTGACTTTGACTCTGCGGTCCTCAATCTCTATAGACTGTTTTAGTCGGTGGTAGATGTGGATGGTGGATGGTGGATGATGGAGAGTGGAAACAGATATTGATTGAGTAGTAGGTGGGAGTGAAGCCCAAGTTCTGTCGCTGTTCTCCACATTTCTCTGGCTAGTGGTTGAGGCAGAGCAGAGGCAGACAGACAGACGTTGATCTGCTCACTTCATTGCGGGCATGCATCATAGCCAAAAGAACGACGAACAAGAGGAAGGTAGTCTACATCCATAATTGATTGATGTGTGAGTGCTGGTTCATTTGTTTTTCTTCCACCAGTTCCACATAAGGGTGTTTCCTCGGCCAGACAACTTTTTGCCTTCAAAACTGATTCTTTTTCTATTTTACTCTGCTCACTGGTGTAGCTATAGGTACCTTCAGGCACCTTGGATTGGGATTGGGATTGGGATTTGTATTTGTATTTCTACTTGGAGTCAAAGTTGGACATACCTACTGGGAAACAGTCACACATCTCCGCAGCCCGCAATTTGCTACCTTCAAACATCTTAGCTTACACTTGTCCAGACACGGTTCGTGTTCATTTTCTCACCATACCATCCGTATCATTCAATGAATGCATTTATCACATTCGTCTATGTCGCTCACGTTTACAATGCTATGAGGCTAACAAAATTTTCCGACTAGTTTTAAGCACATTGGTAATTACTAACTAAGTCGATTCCTATTTCTAAAATATAAAGTCATGCCAAATAAAAGACTTCTGTGAGCTAATCATTCATATTAATTCGTTACATTTGAATCTAAAAAAATAGTGAAAATTATCACCACAGATTGCCCATGTATAAGCCCCACCATGTAAATGTAGGTAGGTTAGAACATACGTAGGTACCTATACCTACCTTCTGCGTGGCCAAATGTAAGAATAAACAAGAGTCGAGAAATGGAAAAGTAGATAAAGCTTGACAGGATGAACACCACAGATGACAAAGTTAGGCAAAAATGAAATAACTCGTATCCTTGCTGTAGACCAACATCAACCTACAGTCAGTCTATGTCTGCAATCCATGTACATTTCACAGTCCACAGTTTCCAAGCAGTGCTCACTACATGTCTAATCGTATTCGTGAAAAATCTTTTTTCCTCCGTGTTGTTTGAAAGGATGACAACAACAAGAGTAAGAACAAGTCACACATGGTCTACTCTATGTACGTACGTCAATCGGATTGTTCTTGGTTTTCAAACTCGTGAAATGAGAAAAGACAATGACAATACATTATACCTACTTAAATATGCATTACATTGCATACATGTACATACAGTCTCTTGCTTGAATTTTCAAGCGAGCAAGATCTTCGTCCCTCAGCTCTGTCTGCTCTCTCCTACTCTGCGTCGATATACCTAGGCATAATACATACTAAAACATGGAACTAAAACCAAAAAGAATATGAGCTAAAATACGAATACGAATACGAGAACGGCAGTTGGGGTTAGGACTACTCGCCTACTGACAATTACCCGACTGGCTTCTGCTTTCCAAACGACAATGTGCCTGCCTCTATTCCAATAACTTTTACTAACGAAATCAGCCAAAGGTCTACAAAGCGTTTTAGACCAAAATATAAAATATTTGCGTATTGATAAAGCAAAGCAATTAGATCTACAAAATTAGTACGCAATCAGTGATAGTATAATGATAAGATTGACTAATTACGAATCAATTTGTTCATCATTTTAAAATTTGTGTTAATCCATAGAAATATTTACCACTCGTGTGAATCCCATTTCAAAATTTCTAAGTTATTAAAATTTTAAAATTTAAAAATTAAAATTTCTAAATTATTAGGCTTTATGAATTACTATTCTAGACAATTTAATATTTTAAAGACAAAAATAAATTTTGGTTGCAAGTAGTTTAAAAGAAAAAATTATGAAAGAAATATTGGCTGTGATAACCCGTCGTTGTCACTAGACGAGTTGCCTGCATCCCGACTCAGCCAGTTAAACTGACTGATCGTGAGTGACTGGGCATATCTTGTGCCTCTCGCTATGATCGTTTTCGTATACATATTAATAGTAGCATATGCAAGCACATAGTATCTGAATAACGACGAAGTTTTAGCTGTACGTGTACATAGTACAGAGTACAAGCACAATATGTAGCTCATCACTAGTTAGAATCTGCTTGTATGAAATGAAAACGAATTGAGTGAGAACACCGAGACGACCGAGAGCACACACGGTGCGGAGAAAACAGAAAGATCTGTGCGACTGAAATTGATGGGGAGTTGAAGTGGCAGTCAATCGTAGCATCACCATACTCACAAGCTCACCACACAAAAAGGCCAATACCATTCCCTGACTACGCATTTGCTATTAACTATTACCCATACCAGTACCTTTTTACAATATAGTACCATTTTGTTTTTCTACAGTATGTCAATCCAATCTAGCGTAGGTAAACTATGTTATATTCCATGCATAGCTGGGTATAGACAATAGTGTATGGTGTATGTGCTGAATAATTTCATCACGAAATGAAACAAGGACCTGAACAATTTATGTACCTACACACAATGACACTGGTTAGTTTTGGATGCCGGTTTTCTGGTCTGGTCTGGTGGTGTGGTGTGGTGTGGTATGGTGCACAGAAGTGGAGCAGGAGCAAATGTCGACAAAAATACGTATTACTCACTCACCGAGATGAAGATAAATGAGAATTGATAGGCATGATGATTACACTGTAAAAGTTAAAGAATCTTAAAACAGGAGAAAAGGCATGTAAAACGCCACTTCACATTTAGAATACTTATGAACGCAGTTAGGATGCATCTTAAGTGAATCATAAATGCATCGGAAATGTATCTTGGACTACGTAGGAACTTGAGTTGAGATGCATCCTTATTGCGTTTATTATTACATATACTAAATACATATAGGTCTTTGGCGTTTTAAATGCATCAGTTTTTACAGTGTATTCCAAATGAAATTAAAATGCTCCACAAACGACGAACGAATCAACTTTTACTCTACTGCCCTGTCAAGACCAGGATCAACGATCAACCCCGAGACCAGGAGTAAAAGGCTCATGAATATGAAATGTATCCACTCGCTCAATCCTCGCCTTCTAGGAACATGACAATACATGTAGGTAATAATCATATGATATAAATCGAACAAGAAGCGTATAGAGAACTCTCACTTTCCTTGTCAATCTTAAAATCATGATTAGACAACACTTGTCTTGGATTGAATGTGATGATTGCTTGTGTCGATGGACATGAATAAGTTAAACACGTCCTTTATCACACACTTTCGACGGACGTTTTTACTGCTATCTAATTGATGCGGATACTAAACGAGCTCAGTTTTTATTTCTTCATAATATGATCACCACCCATAGATACTGTCTTAGGAGAGGGAATAGCATTTAAATTAATATTAAATTAGCATTGGTAATTCAGTCATCTGTCTACCAACTGCTATTACGGACATAACGCTGAATCGAATTCTTTTTTTATATTGTTGTTTTTTTTTGGTAGTAAATTATAGCTGTTGGAATAAAATGAATTAAATTCAGAGTGGTAGAGAGAAAATAGAAGGAAGACATGGGCAGATGAGGAAAAAAAGAATAAATAAAGGAGTGATGAATTGATGAAGATGGAATTATGGTATTCAGTGAAACGATTAGACGGTGTCAGTAGCACCAGGGGTTACAAGACATTGGTCACATCATCACGCAAATTGCTGATGATGACACCAACAGCAACTTAATGACTTCTACGAGGACTTCAAAGGAAAAACAATGGTAAGAATTACTGCATGACAACGAAATGAGGATACAATATCCAAGATTTTTATCTGGTTTGGTTTTCTCCAAAGTACGTAATACATACGGTGTACATACATATGTACAGCATGTCGCTTGAGAAGAGAAGAGAAAAGAAGAGACATAAGCCGTCCAGATACATAGATGCTGGTAGGTAGGTGTAGGTGCCTATACCTACATATAATTATATCTACTAGACTCGCCGTCCCGTAGTAAGTGTTCAAGTAAATCAAATTACAACTTCCACTTTGAGTGGTACAATTGTGACATAAACCTATAGTGAAATAAATGAGCCCATGCTTCGAGAGCCTTGAAGTGTGGACAAAGATATGCCGTGCATTAAATCTCAATTAAATTGATTCAGGTATCAACTGATCTGTTTTGCATGACTGTACGTCTGTATTATATGAACGCGTAGGCACATTTACATTCACACCAGTCCATCGTATTTTCGAATAAAAATCTCAGCTGCTGTAACCCAATCTGTGTTGGAGGAATATCACCCGAGGCATAACATTTGTCATTAAATGAAGGGAATTTAAAGAGATTATACAAACATGCTGGGACAACAATTTTCTTGCCCAATTGGCAAAGTATGTGAGGTCTTGAATTTATTTTTACTCTTTAATTTTTATTTACAGTTTACACAATAAATCTTCAATAAAAATAAAAATTAATAGTTCCCACATATGCTACATGAAAATGGTTCATAAAAATTATTGTTGTTGTGTCTGCCAGCGAAAGTACTGTAGTCACAGCTTAGCCGACTCCAAACACAACACGCTTTGGCTAAGGCTATTTAATTAGTAGAGGTATGTATTATGCAGATAGGTACAAGTCTTACATGTTAGTTAGTCGTAGCCATAACCGTAGCCGTGGTTATATGTAGGTACATACCTACATAGCTGTAGTGGTATTGGTGTGGTACTGGCATTGGCATTTGGTAGCTGAATACTGAATGCAGAGCACTGCTGATCGTTCAACGGAAGGTTGATCGCATAGTGTAACTGTATACTTTTCAATGGTGTAACATAAGCTAGGTTAACTCCTATGTTCTTTTTTCTGTTATGTATTATTTTAACGATTTAGTTATTATGAGGATACTTTAGGAATAAATGCAAACACACACGCTCAACTGCACGTTAGACAGAAGGCATGGAAGAAGCCAATACCGTCGTAACTCCTGCTTGACGCTTGTTCCAATATCATATTTTATTGTAAGCAGGTATTCCTTCATTCATCTGTTACTTTTTGGCTTCGAACGTCCATAAGGTTTATTTCACCAAGATTGTATGTTTTATTTATCCGTTGATTCCATTGAGTCACTCGGCTCGCGGCATTTACTTCCCACTGCACTCACTCACACTCTTTCAACCAAGATACATATCTAGGTACTTAAACTTACCTACGTATGTATGTATGTACAGTCATCAGAACTGCCTACTACCTATCACTATCACTATCACTATCACCATTACTATCGCTGCATTGACGCACGCACGTCGTGACTTCGATTCAATTTCACTATGCAGTGCATTCAATTCAATATTACCATTTAATGGAATGTAAATAATCCTCACACGCGTGAACCAACTATCAGCTCAGCTCGATATTTGTTACCCGTTTTGCATATCAAGGGTCAAACAATATTTAGTAGCGTTTCTTGGTCATGTTTGCCGATTAGCATTTTAAATTGATTGTAGAAGGTGCATGTGGTTATGAGGCACGGAGTAAGGTATCCGTTTCCAAAGGGCAAAACCTGCGATTCGAAACTACACAACCGACAACATTTTTTGTATATTAGTTACTATTTTGTTACTACAGCTGTAGATTGAATTGATTGGTGTCACCTTCTTATTACAACCACAAAGCTATTAGTAGGTACGTTTGAAATAGGAAGACATCTGAGGCCTAGGTAATCATAAACACGATCTTGACAAGACCCCTGATTTTGCTATTTGTTCCCTGTAAAATTACTCCCTCTCATTATTATCTGTGGGGGTACTATATACATAGTACTAGTATAAATACAGAAGTCCTTAAGTCCGAAAAGATTCTACAGGTGTTGTAAATACTATCAAGTAAAGAAATGTTGGATATGATCCACTGGAATTCGGAATCTGTCATGTGAATTTGGACGTTATGTACACACTATAAATAAGAGCTACATATACCTATCCTCAGGGTGGTGATAGTGAGAGTGGAAGTGACTTGCATCAGGAGTATAAAGTGATAGAAAATTGTCAGTCCAGTCAACTCTAGTGAAATGTGCAGTGCCAGGCCAGTTGAGTCCAGTGCAAATGCCACTAGCATCAAATATATACATACCTACTACAAATTGGAGAAACAGACGTTCGTTTTCCCCACGCTCCTTACGACACACTATCACAATGGTTAGGTTCCATTAGATGAAATTTGTAAACACTCGAGTGGACTTTGAAAATTTCCCTAAAAGCTTTGCCCACAGATAAAATCTTTGGTTTTAGTATTCCATCCGCAAATCGAGCCAACTTGTCGCTAGAATTCTACATGAGTAGATATATCAGGGTATTCTCGAACACCCACAAAGAGCGTAGAATGAAATCAAACGACATCAACGACCAACTCCTAGTGCTAGTCTTTTTTTGAAACTGCCTCTACTAGTCAATTCAGGAGTGCGGTCGGTCTATTCTAGCACTGCTAGACTTTATACCTAGCACAGATCACAACCACAACCAAAGTCTAAACCAGACGGGATCGAGGAAAGGAGAGGAAGGAAAAGGAAGCGAAACGAGGAAGCCAAGCCAGCCAAAACCAAGCTTTACTTTTTCATCATCCACATCC
>JAAXYX010001404.1:0-23341 GCA_036851915.1 Ptenothrix huangshanensis | reverse complement strand
CATACTACTCCACACCATTACGATGTCTAATAGCAAAGTATTAAGTAACTTGCTTTGCTTTTCATCTAACATAATTTGTAGTATTTTTTGAAAATTCTAAAAACGGAAATTTACTTCATAAATAATTGGGACTATTTACTTACAATTAAATGAATAATACACCTGCGCACTGTTAGAGCACTTACGGTACCTACAGATGGGCTTACAGAGGTATACATATAGTGTGGTTAACGACGACCCTTACAAATTGCAAAACCCGCCCCAGAACTTCATTCAATCATTTTTGTCAGTGTTGCATGCTACCGAATACTTATACGCACATAAACACACACGCCAGGAATGCTAAACCAAAGTACCTGTACGTATGTTTTTGCACTCAACTTTCCCTAGGAATTTTTTATAAATTGTAGCCAGTGGTGTGTGTGCATGCTGAGTCTTGTGCCTGACGTTTGCAAACAAAAACGCAGAGGTAGTTTCACCAAACACGAAATGCTGCTCAGGACTCATGATATGATGCAATAAGTTGCAAAACGATGCACAGCACACATTCTTTCATCATATTTTCTCTCAACTTTTCCCGTCTCCTCTTGCTTTTCTTTCCCGTCATCTATGTACAAGCAGAAAATAAAGTTACTGGTGCATGCTAAATTAATGCAATTCGTTATCGTACAATCGTATTGAGTGTCTCTCAAACCATCACTTAATCTTGGTTTCATCGTATTCGTAATTGCATTAGCCTAAATCGAAAAATGCAGTGCAAACACTGCAAACAGCTGACGCCGGGGAAGCAGAAACTAATTTCACCTGCGGATGCTCGATCTCAATTCAATTTGTATGATGTATGGCAAAATGCATTTGCGCCATTAGGTTTGGGAGACTGTCTTGTTTTACTAATTTGTTTTTGATTACAATTACTATTGTTATTAGTAGCATTATTAATGGCAGTTCATTTTGAAAATTGATAAACCTAATCTATCGTAATACTATTTTCGTTCCCCAGACTCAACTACAAGGCAAAAATCATTATTAGGCGCTATTTGGTATTAGATAATAAAACTGACTGATTTTACTTTCCACCGTAATAATGAATATATATGCTGTATTACCACATTGGGTAAGGTACTAAATAAAGATTAAACTTCGGGTTGTGGTAGCACAGCATCGTGTAATATAATTAGGCATCTATTGATTATTATTTGTGGAAAAGTTGCTTATACTTTCATATGCTATACTTATCATCCTACCGTGGTAAAAATCAAATCATCAGTCTACGAAATCTTTTTATACGGACCCGAACTTGATTAAATAATTTAGCACTAAATCAACAGGGCTGAGACTCTAGGAGGTGTATACATTGGGATAGGTACTTGCTTATAGAATTGCTTGATGGAAATGAAGCATACCTTACACACTGAAGCCATAACCAAACCACCGAGGTCGTAGTTATAATTATGTACCTTCATTATTTATTTACTTAATTCGGAGCTTGAATATGTACCTGGGAATTCAACTGCAAGGCTATAAGTATAATTGGATATGTAAACGATACAAATCCAGCATCAGTATCAGTTTTTGTATCGTATCAGTGACTCTACGCTTGCTGACTGGATTACTATCTCATGAACTCTTTTAAATGTGTTCTTGCTTCTCGTTCTCGTTCCCTTTATATATATGCATAGATAGGTATTTGTAGTCTATTAGTTTATTTAAAGATGCCTGTAACAGGTAATCCGCGTAAAATTGATCGAAGCGAAAGCTTTAGCTGTGCTTTGCGATCATTTGATCTTCTCTTCTCGACAGCCTTCTATACATTTATAGAAGAAGGATAAGATAGTATGATTGATACTAATAACAAAACAACATTAGATTTTGACACCTAATTTTTACTCTTGCATATAACTATGACTAACCCGAACTAGCAGAGGTAAGGGAAGAGAGGTTTCCCTATACCTGACTAAATGCAGGTACTTAGTTGCTTCCACTAAAGTGTGAGTCAGTGATAGTCTGTCGGGACACGGTAACATTGTACAATTTCTGCCTCTGCCAGGAGAATCTAATCAAGTCTAGGGATTATTCAATATACATGAGCATTCATTTATTTATGTGGAAGGTGTGGTCGCTTTTCATTTTTTCCTTTGCTACCTTCAGTTATCGACATACATATTTACTCGTAATCTGTTTACCGCACGTAGTATATTTTTATCCTTTGTCTGCCCACAGCTAGGTTCGAACTACTTGTGTAAAAATGAGGGTTTCAAAAATGTAGTTGCTTTATGTTATTACTGTAATATTAAATTTATTGTTCTTCCATTATTTACCAATTTTTCGATCGATTTTCGTATTAGCCGAAAATAATGGTGTGGCTGTGCAAATCTGCAAATGTAATTTTGTTCAATTCTGAATGGCGTTTTGATCAGAGAATAAAGTTTAATTTCCTCTCAAATTATCGTATGTTGCATGTCAGCTTCAAACAAAAGTGCAAAGTTTGGTCTACAAATAAGGCTCCAGAAAGCAGTGGCCAACACCTCTGGAAGTATAGCATTATGGGATTCAATTTTAATCTTATCGTAATATTTGTTCCTCAAACTTTTGTAGTATGCTTAGCTAATACAGTTATCGTAGCTAGTGGAAATTATAATTGCTCACAAGTTTAGCAAAACTTTGGTAAATACAATGCCGATCCGACTTGGTAGAGGTAGGTGCATACATACGCAGTTTCATACATAAAGTGCCTACCTACCCACCTAAATTAAATTTTCACATTAATGTAGCGAACAAGGTTTGCTCCTCATCTAATGGAATTAATCAGTTTTAGTTTAATTGCTATCAAAAGTTTTCCCACCCCATCATTAAAAGGATAGTAGTAATGTTTACATACATACACTATCCTTCACTCCCAATACACAAACTTTCGCCCATAGAAAGAACGCTAAAAGATATAATTAATAGAATCAGAAGCAGTGTGTGTTGCGATATGGCTATCCAGTACAGCATAGTAAAGAAAAAACTGCCAGCACCTAAGAAAAAAAAGAAATTACATGCATGAAAAATTGAACTTCGAAGTTGTTAGCATAGCGGTCAGAAGTGTTTCTTGGATGGATAATGGAATATAAAGTTAGTTTGGCTTGCATATGAGTTGGTTGACTACTACTTTTTTTACACTGCCACTGAAATTCGCAATATTTGCAAGCAGATATAAATTGTAGATAATTATAGTGTATTTGCATCCGTTAACTGGATGGATGACTAGAGATGGAGTTTAATTTGAGTAATTTTTTCATACAAATACAACATAAATAGCTATACGCATATAAACTGAAAAAATGTATGTATAACCATCAAGCCTAGCCTGTGCAAAAGGCACTTGAGAAGATTGATTGGTTTTTTCAGTTTTCCCTTTGTACGTTGCAAAAGGAAACCAAAAGCCACCTGTACATTTAAAACATACCATCATACCATTTTACCTGCATCAAATACAAAGCCCAAGCAAGCTAATACTAAGCCATGACTACGTCACGCACATATACAGCTATCTAAAAAGTACAGTAATAGGTAAAACCGAGCAGTCGGAGTGGAGTGAGGTAAAGGCTCCTGAGAAATAGTTCATCAGCCAAAGTAAAGGTACCTTGTATAGTATGTTTCAAACTTTGAAATGTCCAACGTATTCCTACCGCGTTTCTGGTTGACAGCCTGCCTGTCTACATTTTCTTATAATGATATGGCATGGTTTCGTTAATACTTAATACTATGATATACGTCCGTGAGATCACTACACCGTAGGTATTCCATTGAATGGGTACCTACTTACATCAAGAAATTGTATAACAGTACTTCTCTTCCTTGTACTCAATGTAAATAATTTCTTACTTGCGTAATTTATATAAAGTGCCTACTACTCGGATCATCCCACACGGTCACAGTGCTGACGCTGAGTGAGTAAGGTTGGTTAATATCCTGTCTTCCGTTCCAAAACTAAACTAAACTAGGTATGTAGGTACCCAAGTCCACATAAATAATACAAAACTCAAAAGACATTCTACCTCCGCATCTTCCCGGATTATCGATGTAGCATTGTGTCATGATGATGATACTCTAGTCCTAAGACCTCGGGAGAAAGTGAGCAAGTTTAGTAGGTAGCAACTGTTCTCATAGTTTTTTTCCTTCTCCATGGCATCGGCTAAAAAGTTGAGCAGAACCTGCGAATGAGACTGGGGAAGGGAGAATGGTAAAAAGTTTAGTTGTCAGTTAGCAGCTTTTCAGCAGGGTAGGGGCAGTATCCTTGCAGTTCTCCTTGCATGGTCCATCCAAGTCCAAGTCGTCATCGTCCCTATAATGACATTAACATTTCCTCCATCCAACCCATGATGATGATGAAGATACATATGCAAAGTTGTTGGAAATGGGGGAAGATGAAAATCTGAAAGGTTGGACAAACTGAGGAAAGAGAAGGAAAGGCAAACGGATGACGGAAAGAGAGAGAGAGAGATGAGTTGTGGTAAAAAGTAAAGGTGTAGAGTTTTGAAAGCGATGTAAGTGTGGAGTTGAATGGGAATGGAGGATAGGACGAGACAGGAAACTGAGCTGAGTGTAGTGAATAGTGACAAGAGAATTAGGGAATACTGAGAAGTGAGAATGGTGCGGGGTGGTTGAGCGGAGGTTTAGTGTCTTTGAGTGATTCAGTGGTTGGAGTGGAGTTGTAGTTGTAGCATGATATGATTACCTATGCTGAGGACGGAGACGGAGTGAGAAGTAGGATTCGTCATGAGTATTGGATTGGATGGGAGTATTGAGGGAAGGAGTGAGCTGTTGAGCGGAGCCAGTAAAGCAAGAAAGTTGGTGGAACAAAGTGTGGATACTGTGGAATCGTAGAGGAATTGTGGGGCCGTGGGACAGTGTGTGTTGCGCGTGTTGTAGGAGTTGTAGGAGATTGCCTGGCGTATGCGTCTGGGTTTGGGTGAGTGGTGGACCAGAGTGGCAGAGTTTAGAGTTTGAGGAGAGTAGCAGAGAGCAAAGTAAAGTGAATAGTGATGACTTGTTTGTGTGTGCTCTTGTTGCCAAATTGTGGGCTAAGGGTATAACGCAGACTCTCTACTTTGCGAATATTGATTTCCCTTCCCTTGGTCTTGGTTCTCAGTTGGCCTGGCCTGGTCTGTTCTGGTCTGGTGTGGTCCGTTCTCATCTCGTCTCTTCTCCGTTCTTCTATCTTTTCCTCTTGGTGTTGGTTTTAGCTTCGTAGCGAGTTCGAGATTCCAATTACAATTTTGCATTTGCCATTACGAATAGGATTGCTGATGCTATTGCATTGCTACTGCTCCTTCGTTTCCACAACTCGACTCATCAGCTACGTGAAGGTAGTTTGCCTGACGGCCCAGAAGTGTTCGGTGCTCCAGTGACTCGCCCGCAGATCAGTCTTTAGAGACATATATACAGACACAAGTGCAAGGATAGGATCGTTGAGTGAAATTCAGTTGGCTTTAACTCGAGCGGATGCTGTAAGAACCCGCATTTACAATCCCTACTTCGATGGACTTGAACATGGCTGCAAACGGAGGAGTGTCGCCTTCGTCAAGTCCAGCGGAAATTGTACGCGGTCAAACTTTCGAAGTTGGCCCACGCTACACCAATTTGGCATATATTGGCGAGGGGGCCTATGGAATGGTTGTGTAAGTTTTTTAATTTCATCTTGGTCAGTTTTTTACTCCTTTAGTACCTTTGTCGCATCCATTTACCTTTGGGCTTACGGGTGTCCGTCAGCGTTTCCGTATTTTAAGTCTTTATCTGGTTATGTCAAAATAATATAATATTTCCAGCTACCTGTATCTACGCTGTATATATATAATTACATAGTACTTTATGGAATGGACATTAAAGCTTGTACGTGTACGTACGTAGTTTGTGTATGTAATATGTTTCCAAGACTAGACTAGGACTGGTCGTTTAGTTGAACATTATTACCAAATTACCAGCATTTTCCTTATGTATGTATGTAGGATAGCGGATAGAGATAGAAACACGGGGAATCGGCAGTATTACAGGGCCAGTACATATACACACGGTAATGAATGTAAGGGTATATGTTCAATTATGTGTTATTTATATTGATAGTGTAGACAATGACAATCCTTCGCATGGCATTGTGTAGGGTCTATGGAAGGTGACGAAGGTGATCCTAGTGTTTATCTTGGGAGAATACTGTTGTTACCGCATTAGTTTACATATGGTTCTGCTTCTAATGTTCTAATGGTAGATGAGGATGTCATAGGTATATATACACTTGATAATGTCATGTCCCATTTGACAAGTCTTTTACTTTTATTGTTTTTGTAGCTTTTCTACGTGAGTATGTTTTCCGTTTGCTATACCCAAGACCTAGGTATTCTTAGTATTCTTAGTATTTTGTATGCACGTATTTTACTTTACTTTCCACTCATCGTCAGCTCTGCGTTTATGATAGTCGGATGAGCCATGGGTGTAGTTAAGTGTGTATGTATGGGAATTGTAGGTAGGTGAGAAGAAAGGTGGGTATGTGCATGGATGATTGTCGTCATCATGTAATCAGGAGTGTGTGATCTTTCGGGAGTCTTGCAACCTCTTGTCTTGATGTCATTTTGAATGCCATTACCATTGATTTTGATTCTCTAATGAACAGTTGATAATTTATTACGTGTAATTAAGGTATGATAATGGCTTATCCTTAGTTGTTAGTAGGACAGCCAAGTCAGACAAGTCATTTTGTTGAACCAATTCCAAGGTTTTTGGTGAGCTGCATTGTCTGTCCGAGATAATTATTGACAGACTCTAATTACCAAATTACTAATTATGATTTTGTAACAAACGCAAGGGTCAATGGTGTCGATTGTTAGGAAGAAGATAATCCTTTTCCTATTTTCGATTGGGGATTTTGGTTTTGATGTTTATGATAAGCAGCTGCGTAATCGATTGTAAAATTTGACACTGAAAGTAAATGCCTAGTGCTGGTAAAATGTTCGTGCAAACAGTACTTCACATATTTTATGTGGTGCTATTAATTATTTTATAAATTATATATGATGACCAGTTCACAATCATGTTAGCGCGTTTGAATAGGAACTGTAGTAATACCTAACCTGAAATTGAAGATCATCCGCCGAATCTTATACATAGTTACGATGTTCCTGGTTTCTTTGTCCAGAGAACCTGGTCATTATTTTTAATACATGAATGCAGTTGAAGCTATTCAGCATGTGGTTGTAAATAATTGTTGCAAATTATTTGTGATAAGTGTAATATGGAGGTGGCGGTTGCCAAAACTTGTAGGTAGTGGTGATGTGATGAGGCCTCAAATGATTGAATGTTGGCATTTAATAGTTCAGTCTAATGGCGTTCTATTTTAGCGAATGAGTAGTTATGTAATCTGTCAATATCAGTTTAATCAGTACAAATTCGTATATGCATGTTGCTTCTGCAAATGTATTTGCATGTACATACATAAACGCAATAAATCCATTGTACTGCGCTACTTATTAAATTGAAAATTATAAGTGAAGTACACATTTTGTATTGAAGCAATTTGTGGTTGATTCATACTGTTTACATGTCTCCAATGACATCGTGTGATATTTCGTGCTGCCCGTATTGACTAATACTGCTGATATTTTGCGTAATTATAAAACTGTAAGCACCGTAACCAGAGGGAGGTAAAACTGGTTATAATCGAGACAGGGAATTTTAATTTATGATGAGGACAAACTGTTGTCACCGTTTGGGTTCATGGTGCAGTAGGATAGTCGACATTTATTGCACATGCAATGATTATTAAAAGGCCGCGTCGAAATGATTTTGGTTTATTTATCGAGTTCGTTCCTTCTTATAATTTTTAAAGTGTCTGTAGAATGAGTCATATAAATTAATTATGTATTTTATTTATAAACCAGGTCTGCCTACGACAATGTAACGAAGACGAAGGTTGCGATTAAGAAGATATCACCTTTCGAACATCAGACCTACTGTCAAAGAACTTTGCGGGAGATCAAGATTTTAACACGTTTTAAACATGAAAACGTACGATAAAATTACTGATTGTTTAACATCTCCGTAATTGCTAGTTTAACTTATCGTTAGAACGGGAAATTTCATCCCCTTTGCTATTAATAAAACCAGAACAATTAATTACTCTGGAAGAACAGACTGAATATTTCTACAGTGTAATGTTTTTAAGAGTACTGTTGAAACGAACGTAACGGTAAATGCTTACTAATTGTGCTTTTTATTCACAGATAATAGACATTCGCGATATACTCCGGTCTCCCTCAATCGATCAAATGAAAGATGTGTACATTGTGCAGTGTTTAATGGAGACGGACTTGTATAAGTTATTGAAGACACAAAAATTAAGCAACGACCATATTTGCTATTTCCTGTACCAAATCTTGCGGGGCCTCAAGTATATTCATTCAGCAAACGTGCTCCACAGAGACCTGAAACCTAGTAATCTATTACTGAATACTACATGCGATCTCAAGGTTAGTGTGCAATATTTATGAATAATATCCAATGGTAACTATTATTCCACAGGCAACAATTCTCTTTATTTGCCGTATCTGTGCAATGTCTGTCTAGATTTGCGACTTTGGTCTCGCTCGAGTAGCAGATCCGGATCATGATCACACAGGCTTCCTTACAGAGTATGTTGCAACCCGGTGGTACAGAGCACCAGAAATTATGTTGAATTCAAAGGTATGAAAAACACTATAGCTGCACTACTTACACATGTATACCCTTCTGTTCACTGTGTCAATATTACAGGTATAACTGTTTGTTGAACATATATCTGCGCATACCTTCGTATGAATATAACAGTGGAGCTTAACCTACATAAGTCCTATTTCCTGTCCGGAAGCTTGTGTTGGAAGATTTCATTTACGAAATTGTTGATGAAATTGTAGGGATATACTAAATCAATAGACATCTGGTCAGTTGGATGCATTTTGGCGGAGATGCTCTCCAATCGTCCAATTTTCCCTGGAAAACATTATTTGGACCAGCTGAACCACATTCTAGGAGTCCTTGGAACACCATCTCAAGATGATTTGCAGTGCATCATCAATGAGAAGGCTAGAAGTTACCTACAGTCGCTTCCATTTAAACCTAAGGTTCCTTGGCATAAGTTATATTCCGATGCCGATCCAAAAGCACTGGACCTTTTGGATAAAATGCTAACATTTAACCCACACAAGAGAATCGTAGTTGAAGACGCGTTAGCACATCCATACTTGGAGCAATATTACGACCCAGCAGACGAGGTATGTTCATTTTTAATTTTTTAAAATCAATCATACCGTATTTGCTATAGTAGTGCGCGGGTCTCCCATAGTACGAGGGTCTGAAAGATCGCATTTTGAACAGTACGTAGTATAGTCTTATTGCACATATTTAAACGGTAGTATACGGGTCTCTAGTAGTACGCGGGCCTGAAGGGTTTCATATTTTAATAACTTAAAAGCACTAGTGTGGATTGGATAGCTGAAATTTCGTAGATACAATTATTTTCTCTAGTGAGTCCCGCTCTCCTTCATTGAATTGTCAATTTTAAATTGAATACCTAGCTTGCCTGAAATCCTACAGAGACTCACTACTGAAAATCATTTTGTATCTACGACCTTTCGACTATCACTCCACACTACTATTTTAAAATTATTAATGCAAAGTGGATTTACTATATTCCAAAGTTACCGTGATTCTGTGTGGGAACCAAATTTTGACATGTTTGTCAATATTAAAAACTGAACAAATGTAGACAATATTTTTAGAGACGGGAAGAGGCCCAACTCGTTGATGAATTTCTCGTTGACAGTTCAGCCAGATTTTCAACCGTTTATCAATTATCAACCGTCAATAAATTGATTTGTTTTTAAAAAATTAAAACTTGCCCAGTGTGAGAGTATTTTCATATATAGAAATAACAACTTTTTGGATCCTTAAAATGTTTTCAGCCCGTTGCCGAAGAGCCATTCAGACTGGACATGGAGTACGACGACCTCCCAAAAGAGAGATTGAAAGAGATGATTTTCGAAGAGACTGTCCTGTTCAAGGACAAAATCGATTTAGAAATTCGGCAGCAAAATATTTAATGTGATGTTTATGTGTCAATCATTTTTCAGTCAAGAAAGCATATAATATTCCAATTTTTTTCTTTTTTCGTTCTCTACATTATTGTGTTATCGTATCATACCGTAACTCCTTTTGCGAGTTATCTTTTTGACCATCTTCGTGTTATACAATCATGTTTGTAAATCTTCCACATCAGTATAAATAAATATAGATGTACACAACCATGCTAATTATATGCATACATACTCCATGGACTCGTTTCAATTATAGTGTGAATTGTTGTTAACCGTCAACCGTCTGGAATTCGTACATTCTACAATACAAATATGTAATTATATATTATGTAAATCGTTTATTGTGTCATGCACGTAATGCATATATACGAATAATCATGTACATAGAAGTAATAATCTAATTTAAGGTGATCACAGTATCCGTATTCATAATACTATATGCACATGTAAGTAATAATTACGGTTAAAATAAAATGTCTACTTGTTTTATTCTAACAACAAAGTTCAAAATATTAAAATAATCATGTTCAGTTAAATCTTTTGGTAAAATTTATTTTGATCACACTGCATTGTATAAGCTATGATTACATATAGTGGCAGCTGAAATGCCTCAATTTACAATTTCAACAAGCACCGGAGCAATAGATTCCAAATCGAAATATGTATCTTACATATAATTACTTAGTTGTGATTTGTGATAACTGATTCGGGCTCCTTGGGAGTCATGTAGTGCCGTCAAAGGCATTGTTAAGTAATAGTACCTTCTTTTGAATTGTACTCATACTTTCCTTACGCCATAAGGTATAATTATGACTGGATCGACTGTTTTTAAAAAATTTTGAAATTATTTATTCCACGAAAAAAAATATATATTATTAACAATTACGTAACTTTGGAATTCAAACAATAATCGTGCCAGTAGTGTTTCAGCCTATTGTTGTCGTTAGCACAAAATCCTTGGAAATCTCTTAACACTTTAAATAAGAATGTTTCATCGCCCAGAGCAGGTGTCACGGTCGTTTTCCATCTTTTGCTCACCATGTAATTCCACGACCACAAAAACCCCACCTGTACAGATATACGTTTATATGTAATTGTATTGTAATTAATTACGGAATCTGTCTGAAGTAATTACAAATAAAATGCTAGTGATTTACCCTGGTATCCTCACGGAATGCATCTTTATTTTTGCCACTGACATGTCGAGTAATGTATGCTTCGTACGAACTTGCAGTTGGAGAGTCGTAAGATTTCTGTAAAGTCTTTTTAGGAGTTTCCTTAATACCTATCCCCTGTACATTTAAACCAAACGCATTAAAATTCACCCATTAATAACAATTATTTATGGATACAGCACAGATACTTTATTTGTCGCTCTACTACCCTACCTGTGCGTTTGAGCCCGCTGCTGGAATAAGCACGAACATATTTCCACTAGAATGAACATAGTAATGGTGCACTGAGGGGAGTTCCATTCCTGTATTCAGCTTAGTGTTAGTGTTACGAGAATCAGAGTGATTATGTGAATCCACAGGACTTTGCATGAAACCAAATTGAAATAAAATGGACTCTTGCAACGCAAGCATTCGCTTGGACCATGTCTCTTCTGGAAAATCTATAACAGATTTCAAGAGTTCGTATATAAATAATAAACAGAAGATGACGCAAAAAGTACCTCAAGGACAATTTCGTTACCTTCAAATAGATAACTCCGACTATCCATTAGAGATTCTATGTTAAGCGGAACAAATATAGGACCCCTAAGAGAGTCCGATTGGGACGAATACGGGAGTGCGTAAGGGTCACTTGGTATAGGGACTAACTGTAAATTGCACTGCTGCGCCTTTCTTGACCAACCTTGTACCTAAACACAAACCACATTTTTTAACCTTATTTCCCTAAGTATCAAATGATGAGTATATTCTTTAACTTACGAATTCTGTAATGATAGCACCAGTTGCTTGCACCCATTGTATGCTTATTTCGAAGGCTTCCCATGGTTTATAAACAGAACGATAACGAACATGACCCCATTCTGGTCTGTCGCTTTTTTTCCCCACATCCACGTCCACATAAACTTCTTTATAATCTGATTTTGTTTCTTCAGATTTAACCGGAATAGACATTTCGTTTGGAACGAAAGAGTTACTGGGTGTAACAGGTACCGACGGGGATTTTGGAGTTGTTTCGGTCAGGGAAGCTGTATCTGGAGGTTTGGAAGGTTGCTGATTGGGTTCCACTTCCACCTCCATCCACTCATTCCGGAAAAAATTTAGTCCTTGCTCTCGGACAGATGCCCCATCTACAGCACAGTCAACAAATCCTACTCATTATAGCAAAGAAATTAACGCATCACTGTCAAGCAGATATTTATATCTTTTTAATTGCTTTACTTTTGAGAGGAAAACATCGACAAGGAAACATATCTCTTATATTTGCATAAAATGCATTGTAAATTAAGCTCGGTTCCACAAACGACGATTATGGCAAGAAACATTTATATTTTCATTGAACATAATGTAAAAATCAATTCGTTCTACCACGGAATTACGCTCCGTAAGGAATAATTACAAAAATAAATCCGACGGAAAGTTACCCACCACGTTTTCGAATTTGAGGTGACTGCAGTAAAATTGGGGCAGACAATTTTTTTTTCGAAAATTGTGTTTATTTCAAAATTTTTGGCTAATAATATATTTTTCTAAGATTATAAACTACAACCTATCATTCCTTTCTTCAGTAATTCTATTCTTTCAAAGTAAGCCAAGTGCCTACCCTCCTTCAAACGGACTTCACGATGAAACCCGAAATATTTTTTTCTCATTCATCACGTTAAAAACATGTTCCCTGTGGACAAATTCACTCGGCAAAGCAATTTTTGAAGGTGTTGCGTAAGCCTAATTAACTTACTCTAATAGGTAGGTGTGCTCATCACCTTCAAAAAAATCATTGACGAAAGAATTCGACCATGGGGAACATGATTTTAAGTAAAATTACTTTTTGACAAGATGAACGATGAATCAGAAAAAAATATTTCAGATCTCATCTTGAAGTCCGGTTTCTTACACTCCCTTGTTAGTGACTGTGTAATGTTGCCTTGAATTGGTTTAAAAATTGCCATCGAATCTTCAACTCTGACTCAAAATAATTACTAGATATAAATAGATATAATATACTAGATCTAATAGTTAGAATAAATTGTAATGAAATCTAACCGATGAGGAAGACGAATGTACAATATTGCCAAAACAAGTTAGATTTAACTTTGATAACATTACTATCAATACTACATAATAAATGAAAATACCTTTACTGTCGGTATTGTTAGAAACAATAAAATACAGATAAAATCCATTTAGGAAAGGATGGGAGGGACTTCGAGATGCATGTATAATCAAGCGTTCTTGCAGCATTTGCTAATATAAACAAAGACAAAAATTGCAAATTAAACACATAAATACATGATGCGATAAATCATACGATCGTAAAAAACAACTACTTTTAATAAAATTTGCACTAACATTGAATTTTTCGATCGCTTGTTGTTCAGTCCGGATTCCTTCCATATGGCCTAGAAGCCAAGTCGTAGCGTCCGCACTAACGAAAGTCCACCCAGGAAGATCTGAACCTGATATTATTTACGAATTTAAAATTAAAACATGCACATAAACATAGGTTACGAGAAGGGTGAGAAAATGTGATAGTTATGCTAATGCAAATATTGATATATTACTCTTGATGAAAGAAAATCCATTATTCTGGGAACACATTGCCTCTATGATACCACGATGAGAGGTATTACTTTTTAGCAAAATGTGATGAACCACCTCATCTGTGGTTTCATTGCCTAAACCAGATGCAAAACCATCAGGAAGGAAAGCATTTGCCCCGGAATTAGATTTACTGTCAATCAGAGAAGACTCAACAGGAGAAATTCGTCCACTGGTATTTCCACTTCCTTCTGAACGGTTTCCGGACCATTTTTCCATTCCTTTAGACCCTGATCTGGAGAAAAAAAGTCACGATAATATGCTGAATAAACCACATGTGCAAGATGGAGATTTCTGAATTGTAAATATTCCAACCACTAACCTAGGTCTGGGCCTTTCTCCGAGACGGTTACTCCCAACTCGTTCACGAAAGCCTGTTGATACAGGATTTGGAGCCGCAGTAACAGCCGAAGCCTACAGAACCATTATTTTTTAAATGTATGTTCAAAATATAAATACGATGTATCGGGGGAATAACATTTACAACATTAGTTACATATTAGACACATTAGTGCACTTTACTTATGGCACACTTACTCGCCCTGCCCCTTTCTTAGCTGAGTTATTAGGTCTACGAATTCGGTTGATGCATGTTTCGATAAACTTTAAAAATCCATCTATGAGACATGCTTTTTCTTCCTCAGTCAATGGTGTGTACAAATTAGCGTGTTCAGATCCCTCCAAGATCTTTTTAGTTGGTCCGTGAAACGTTGGTAGCAATAACATTTTAAACCTCCAATACTTCAAGGTCTGGAAGGAGGAATTATAACTAAGGTCGTTTACTGATATTGAAGTTAATTAATAGCAGAACTTGATTTATATATTTTATTGATATTCTATACAGCGAATGCATATACCTCATTCAATGCAAAATCCGTATCTCCTCTAGTACATATGTAATGATCCAAGTAACTCCAATTATACGTCTCCAATTTTTCGGTTGTAAAATCAGCCCATGAAACTTCGTAATTGTGGTTGTTGGGAGCCAGGAAACGATATTTATATTTAACTTGGATGGCGGGGTAAGGATGCCTAGGAAGGTACCATAAAGAATTTGAAAATTTTTAATGTTCAGCACGGAAATCTATAAAATTCAATTAACCACACAATCACAGCTCACCTAGGTCTATATCGAGTAACAGTAATTGTAGAACCAACGAGGGTTATACGATGAAATATTCTTCCTATGCTGAGCAAATATTCTTGTTTATTGTCCTGGACAGTATTGGTTCTCACAAGAGCCAAATTGATGGTAGAATTTTTTTCTGATTTCTCATCTTTTGGTTTTACAATCAACTGAAAACCTTGAGCCAACCTTTGCGAAACGATTTCCAAGAAAACCTCTTTAGTAGTCAACGGAATCCGATAAATTGCACGTTGCTGAGCATAATCAGCATTAACATATTCGGGTAGCAAGTTGTAGTCAGAAACAACATAGTCGATTTCGAGACTGCGTTCATCTGGAAAATAATCCGTTGTTATAGGCAAGCTCGCAGGTATCGTGAGAGATTTCCAGTCGACACCTAGAGTAAAACAATTACAGTAACTACCTAATTGTAAAAACCACTCATGCATGAATAGTAACTTCGAAGGTAACCTTGCTGAGCTACAGCCTCGCCCCGTTTCACTTCTTCGAGAAAAGTGAGGAGGTCCATTGTCCAGATAACTTGCTTTGATTAACTTAACTGTAACTATTCCTAAATAAATCATTTAGGCTTACCGGTTGTCAAAGCCGGAGTCCAGCCTTGTTCTCCAGTAGCACCCCAAAGTAGAGTCAGCATTCGGTTGCCCAAATTTCCATCTGAGGACTGTCTTGTCATGGAACTACGGCTTCTAGGTTTCACTTTGGAAAAATAAACACCCATGAATAAACTTTGGTTAACTAATCTGAATATAAATTCAGTACGTAAGTCATCCACAGAATCAGTTTTATCTGGTTCGCTTACCGTCAGGTTGAGATTTGGTAGGACTACTCCCGTTTTCCTGGAAATCGACACCTTCGTGAACGATTTCCAGGTTCGAATGAGCTGAATGGTAATGATGCTGCTGTATGAGCACTCCAGAGGGGCCTCGAGGGAAAATGTGCGTCCACCTACGACGATTTGAAGTTAACTTAATCACAGCATGAGAAGGATCAAAAGGGTTTATCAAAGCTCTGCAAGGTCTCCGAATTTCTTTCTGCTGCCTAGAATAAACTGTTTTATTATCTATAGGTGAACCTCCTTGACTATTTGTTCCCGGTGATAGCATTTTTTGTGTCCACAAGTCATCGTAGAATAGATTCTCTCGGTGGCTTCCACCGATTTTGGGTTTTGCTACAATTAAAAATATGAGACACAGCACACATTACACTTAATCATCGGCATTAACTAGAAAAAGATACACAATTAAGCATTGTACATTTTTAATCATCACAAACAAAATTTTTCAAACAATCGCAGTTCTCACTTTCAATATTTAAGGCACCAAATGACGAAGAAACAAAGTGTTCCATGTCAGCAATTTTTTGTTTAGCGGGAATGGTTATTGCAGGCGAAGCGGACGAAGCTATGGGAAATGCTAAAAACCCCCGATCTCGGTCACTTCCTATGCTTGTTATAGACGGATTACGTACTGGATTAAAGTCCAAATTATGATGAATTTCAGGTTCAGAGTTTTGCCTTCTAAAAACACTGCTAAGATCTGTCTCCGATGGACGTGTTTTCTTTCTCTGCAAACTCCTTCTGTGCAGGCTTTGACTATTTGGTAGACGAAAAATATTTGAATCGTAGTCATCGAAATCATAAACGGAGTTAGGCCAAATATTTTCTTCTCCAATTTGCTTGATTCGTGGTATCTTATACTGGGTTGGTGCGGCCCAGTCCCATGTTTTATTGTGCTTCCCAGCATTTTCTTGGAATGAACTAATTGGTAATTTGATTCTTGGCACATATGATGAATATCCGACTTTTTTATTCGTAGAATAAAAACTAAACATACAAGATTACAATTTGTACTTAAATTTTCCCACGATGTTAACTCTCAATATAATATGGAGCAAGATTCGTTACATAACTACTGGAAAAGGAACTACAGTTATAGGTTTAATGTATCCACATCGGTTTGCTATGATAGGTACACCTTGATTGTAAATTTACCAAACCATAAGTTATTTGCTTACCTAAGATTAATCCAATGTGGCATACTGTAATCTTCTCCACCAGTTGAGGAGGAAGCTTTGTTATGAAACTGCAAGTATAGTAATTTACTCAATTACTGCAAAAATGCTATTCAAAAAACCTAAAATAATTAATCAGAGGTGTCTAAACCTTTCTTGACAAAGTCGTGCCATGTATACTGAATCTATTTAGACTATCCTCGTTCAAGAATAGTGCCAATTTTACTCTGTTTAATAAACATGTGGTTCTCAAAATTGTTTGCTACCCCTCATAAGGGGAATGGCATACCATTATATCCCGAAATAGGGATTATAATGGTAGGAGCATGTAAATTATCATTATGAAACGAATAAAAAATACGTAAATTTTTTACACATTATGAACGCAGAAAACTTCAACGTTCATTTTTCTGTACAGGCTGGAGTGCTAAAAGCTATTGCAATATAACTAACCGAGTAGAACCAGGTTTCACGATTTTTTTGATTAATTACTTAATAATCTTATATACCAAACAAGACTACTACTTATTATATACTATTTATACTAGTAATTACTTATTACAAAATATCAAAGAAATTTAAACTGTCGTTTACTTTGAGTAGAGGGACAGCATGCAAAGGCTGCTCTCCAACGCACACTAGGTCACTTCCAACACCGTTATCAATTATTCGCTGCATGGTAACATTAGTAAGTTTTCGATCTACTTCAAATACACCCACACCAGGGGTGATAACAACTGACAACTGCCCCGTTCGATCAAAACTTCGATCCATGTAATGTTTCTCAAAGACATTTAAAGACAGGTTTAGCACTTCCAGGAAATTCCCTTGAGCAGCGGACGAAATGTAAGGCTTTGGCACTCGCTGCCCTGGATTTTCTTTTCGGTGCATGCTCAAAATATTATTCTGGTAATCCACAAATAAGCGTCTCAAATTTATAAGAGTATTTCCCCAGTCTTCGTACCTCTCATTTTGTACCGCTACTCTGTGATTCAAAATTAAAGTTATGGCTAATATTTTCCCGGTTTCCGAGTTTTTTTTCAGCTCCACATGTGTAGTTAGAAATGATATTCATACCTATAATAATCTTCATAGATCCTGCCTTTATAATCGTCCTCCAGCAGACAATCTCTCATCGACTCAGGAAATTGTTCTAAGCTAGTTGCTGCATAATAGATTCTTGAAAACAGCACTATAGTAACTTCATGATTACTTCCGTGTTTCTAAAAATACATATAAATTATAACAAATCCTATTGAGCTAATACTCACAACAGGACACATCATTAAAAACTACATGAATGACAATCAATTTATTACCTTCCATTTAGCGAACAATTCTGCAAGAAAACCATTGACAGCCTTTTCAAAGTAAAGATCTCCATAAATGTCAAATTCCCACATTTCTGAGCTCATTTGAATAAATAGATACACCATGCTCGTCGAGGATCGGAATACGATCTATCAAAATTACAGTAATATAATGATAACTCATTCCAAGAATATCCTTATTTAAAATTAAATCATCACCAGCAACAATGCGGGAATAATATACTCCTAATTACCTTCGTAGATTCTGTCACTATTCCAGAAGCAACTTTGTCTCCATGTGACCACATTTCGCATATTTGACATCGAATTGTTGTACTGCAAAATTCGATTTTTTTGTTCAAATGTACGCAAGTGTCAATCTGGTAAAAAAACAATAAATTCCGTGAACACCTTTATCGAAATCTTTCAACCTTAACTATCATAATTACAGGCAATTCAAACCACACTGTACTCACCAAACTGTTCTTCAATCTCCACATTTCACTTCTTCCCAAATACTGATCTTTAAATGTTAATTCCACGGAATCTAGCTCAACCGTATGCGGCTCTACTTTATCAACAATGACATCAGAAAAAGATTTGAGACCAAAAATATTTGCGATCGACTGCTCCACGCTGATGAAATCTACACAATGAAATCCATTCAAACTATCAATAAATACTTGTCATAACATCCTCCCACTATTAAAATAGGTACCTACCACAAATTCTCTACTAAACTCAGCTGTCAGTTAACTACAGAACTTTTGACACTGAAATATCTCACCCTTTTGAGCAAATTCATCTCTCAAACTTTTTTTTGTTACTTTCAGCAATAATCTCGGTGCTTCTTCCTCGGGGGTATAAATTTCAATAAAGTCATCCGGTTGAAGAAATGGAAAGTCTTTCGGGCAGAAAGCAACATCTTCAACTGCAATAAAACACAAGTAACGGTTGGAATGAAATACGAACGTGAATTACTGAAGGCTAACATCTCCTCAAAAATAACGTAATTGGACTAACGATTAGATCACTTTAAGTTGTGCAGCAATGGAATCTAAAAAGTTACTTACGTGCATAATGTTTTTGTTGTTGTTTTTGATGTTGGGTCAGTTTGTACAACTTGACAGCACTCATTTTTTCATAAACACAAGCTGGCCGAGTACAGATAGTTAATATTATGACCAACTCTGTGTTGGTGTTCCTTTCTGGTTATATCGTATTCGATATGTGAGAACGTAAGTGGTACGTTATAATCCCAGTAGTTTTGATGACAATAAAAACCGTCAAAATAAAAATGACAGCTCATATCCAAAGTTTAATGTATATTAGTATGAACAGTTATATGAATATAACTTTGTCACTTACAAACTACAAAAAGAAATACGTAACAGAATGAAAATCAAAATTTTGAAGATCGGTTGAAATTAAATACTATGCTTTATGTAGAAATTACACCATTTGTAAACTACCAATTGCCATTAAGATTAACTACTCACACAACTCACACTTCTGTTCTTTGTATTATAATTGTCATATATTTAAAAGTTGTGGAAGAGAGACGTGCATGTGACCCGCTAATTCCTGGTCCCCTCGAATCTGTAAAAATTCAATGGTCAAGTACGCAGATCTTTGAGTAACATACAATCTGAAGATGAGAGCCCATTCCCTGAATCACGTTTGAGTATTGTGCAGCAAATTGCAATTGAATCTACAGACTTTGTCCCCTTTATCTTCCATGTTCATCCCTATCTAAGCTTATATTAATTTGTTTAGTGATTCAAATCTAGACGTCTCTGATCCTTATGGATAGCCCCTATTCGATGGTAGCCTGTCGCGTAGTTTTGGTCACAATTAATGTTCGTCACTATCATCTATTTCTGTTCGGAAGCAAAACTATTTACTAAGTACATAGCCTCCTTCCTTATGTTGATTGTACTGCTACAGAGTGCTGTCCGTCTGAACTGTGGACTAGATGTAAAAAGATGATGTTCAGTTCAACTACTTCCCTCAGTTCCCTCCACGGTCTCGCGGTACCCCAATTCAGCACAGTTTACTTTACATAGAATGTACATAAGACACTATCTTTTGAAAATCAGAAAATCAAAACAGTAAAAAAATCAACTTGCGATTAAAGAAATCTCACATTCTAAATTACTTACAATTAATTAAGATATCCCATGAAAAAGTAAAAACTGAATACCTACATTGTTATAATTTGAGATAAAACTAAGCATTGTCTCGTGATCCCAAGTATTTCTAGAAGAAACAATTCCTGCATAGGGAATGCTTTCTTATAGGTAGGTTGTAGGTAAGTAGGTAGTGTAGGTACCTACAGTCCAAAAGTTCCAAGCAATAAAAAATACAAGTATGGTATAATACTAGGTTAGGTCTTACAAAAAATAAAGGTAGCATATTAAATGATGCAAATTACTATTATAATTAAGTCATAAGTGCGTTATTGGGTAAGTTACTGATTGCTAGGTAATCAATATTTGAAGCGTTTAGGATGCAGTTTGTATTGTATCAGTGAAGGATTAAAGCAATTATTATAGCAGATATGTGTAGTGGTTCAAATAGGAGTAATTAACCTTATAACTTGAACCCTATAGTAATGTACTAACTAATTGCTAAACCAAGTGTACCGATATTATGGCACTGTGTTTACTTGGTTCAATGTGTTCTATGGGCAGTTACCTACTATTATAATAACAATATTCATAGATCGTTTATGTTCTGTGTATCTCTCAGTTTGCTTATTGCAGTTTTTATTCTAAGTCTATTGTTACATATTGGTAAAATCATGCTTTAATAATTTGGAATTCTTCTGCGTTTATGAACGTGTGTGTATATAATCCACTAGAACTTGCAGCGGATAACAGCGAAGATTTTGCTTATTGTTAAACTGGTGACCGAATAAAGTGTAGATGTTTCGAACTAAAAACTGAAAAAACGAAAAAATGAATGAAGGCTTCAGTCCTAAAGCACCCTTGCTCACTTTGCTCAGTTGTCTGCAACAATAAAAGAAAAGTTTTACGAAAGTTAAGAATATGCGTCTGCATTTACAAGATTCTCTTCCTGAATTTTAATTGCAGGATAGCCTCTTTCTAGTATCGTTACCAAGAAAATATGTACACATAGATGAAAATATTGTTTGCCTGAATTTAGGGAATTCTCTGTATTTTATGCTTATATAGTGCCGGCTGGGGCGGTAACAATTTTTAGATTCCTACATAAATAACATTTGTAAGTATCGTGATATTTACATTCTTTGAAAACATCATAAGTGCCGAGCTGAGAAAAACCTTTATGCCTGCCAGAACCAAACAGCCATTGGAAATTAATATAGGGGAAAGAATAGAATATTTTCAGTGCAGGTAAATGTCAAACAGTAACATTAAGATATCAACGCATACGTAATTTACTTAGTCTCCCTTTAAGCAATGTCGTCACAGACGGTGCCAGGTATAACAAATTAATTAATATTTCGTAATTATATTCACAAGGCCTAGAGTCCCGTCAAGGATATCTCTCGATATTATTGAGCATGAAATCTAACGATAGATAATGCCCCACTGGAGCTTTCTCAAACTGTAACTGTTCCAACGTTTCGACTAATTTTTCCGCCATGTTTGATATTTATGTATATGTGATTAGTTTAATTTTAAGAATGTGTACATCAAGATTATACTAATTGCTAACTACGTATTTTCATTATTGCAACATTTACGTGTACCTACGTGTACCTACATTTTTACAAATTAGATTACATTTTTTAAACATTATTTTCTAAAATGCAAGTGAGGCAAAAATACTTCCCTAGAAAAATAGCTTAGGTTTTACCTCAGCTCCTTTCTTATTACTGTTAACTTTCTGATTGACAAATGTTTAACCACGGTAGCAGAAGGAACTTAAACCTGCTTGTAGACTGGTGCGAAATAAGGACCTTGCAAGCTCCAATAGCATGAAATCCCTGTTTAGAGACAAATAAATACTGATATCAAAGAAATAGATTTACTTCACTTTTACATTTTGAGAATACATCGACATGCCTCATTTTGTTTCTAGCAATTTCTGGGCTTACCTCGTTTTGATTCTTAACCGACGATATACAGTAAAATCTCGTCATACCGACACTCGTTATAACGTCAGTCTCGCTTTAACGACGGCAAATAACCTCCCCGTGGAGAAACTTATGGTCTCCGATGTTAAATAGTCTCGAATAACGTCACCTTTTATAACGAAATTTTCGTTATACCGTCTTGCTTCATCCTCCCCTACAGTCGCAATCACGTTCAATTTCTGAACTTTATAACGTCATGCATTTTTGACTTGAGTATCTCCAAAAATTTGAAAACTTTTTTGAACAACCTATGCTCAGGACCCTTAATCAGCCATCAATTCAGGAGTTTTAATTATTTATTTATTATTTTAGTTATAATTCTTCCTAGAGAATAAATTATAATGTTGCCCACCATAACGAAGCCCTGGTTAAACACAATTGTGATGAGATTTTGTGCATTTGTAGTGTGTTTGCTTCTAAAAGCGTTGATTGCAATATTATTAGTTTCAATTTTTTGTTAACCGATATAGATATGTGCAATATTTACCGCTAAACAGTAAAGTTGTAAAGACAAGTTAAGGTTTCTGTGGATGAAATTATATCAATTACCTTAGATAAGTGCTTGTAAAAGTACACAAGGAAGACTGATACCCTTGTCTTTTTATTAAACAACTGTCCTTTTTATAATCATAATTGTTATCAAATTCTGTATTACTTTTCAAAAAACGCATTAACTGTAGCCCCTAGCAAATTACCTTTAGTTAAAAATTTTCCCATTCAACTAAACCTAGCAGCCTATAACGTAATCTCGTTATTACGTCCGAAAACATGCCCCACGTGTGGTATCGTTATAACGAGATTTTACTGTACATACAATGAATTGTTATAACGACACCTCAGGGGACCGATGTTTTCGGACGCTTTAGGGAGGTGGCGTT
>JAAXYX010001403.1:0-23353 GCA_036851915.1 Ptenothrix huangshanensis | reverse complement strand
TCAGACAAATTATTACAATTACACTTACGTGTACAGAGGGCGGAGGGCTTTTATAAATTCCCCATTCACAGTTAGAAATTGAAATTATGGATTTTGGGAGAAGGAACATTCCCGGAATTTTCGCAATTTAAAACAAAGTAGGCAACTGCCTACCTCTGAATTTTGAGAAAAAATAAATTTTGTGATTCAGAAAAGCACGAAAGCGACAATGTCAGTTTATAATGCCGACATTTTGAAAAAAGCGTAAAAATTGAAATTCGGACTTTTTGAAAAAGTGTAAAAATTGAAATTCGGACTTTTTGAAAAGGCGTAAAAATTGAAATTAAGACTTTTTGTAAAAGTGTTAAAAACAAAAATTCCGACTTTTTCAGAAAGTGTAATAAACAAATTCCTACTTTTTCAAAAAACGTAAAAACAATTCCAACTTTTTGAAAAAAGTTTAAAAGATAGGAAACTTACACTAGATATAATAAGCCTCTAGCTGATATGCCTACCTCGTAAAAAATCCTGGATATGCTACTGTTTTAAAATGGGGAGCCTTTTGGGAATATATTCCCGATTCCCCTCTGATGGAAAATATAAATTCACTACAATACGACGTATTGATAGGACACGCATAATATAATGCAAAATAAATCTGAAACTCCTTTCTTGATGGTTTGTATAAAAAGTTTCGGGCTGATGACGATGCAGCTTGAATCCATTAAGAAAAGAGAATGGGAGAGAAACTCGGATTCGAACCCACCTCGAGATTCTGGAGAAAGGGAAATCCTGGATTTGAAACAATTAGCGAAATTATGGTGCTTTGACGAATCTCCGGAAGCAGTTCCGATCAGCATCAGCCACACCCAAGATAAAAGAGGTAACTGTTTTGCAACTCCACGGGAGATTGACCCCGTGAAGGCAAATGACAAGGACAAGGAACCTGAGCAAACTTTAGACGACTGTAGGAAGGCGGGAAAAAATGTTTCAAAAGCAAAAAAGCATTTTTTCGGGGGATTCTCTAAACATCCCATCAAAGGTTTTTTCGGTCTGCAAGATGAAAATATGAACCCAGTCCAAGTTCCAGTTGCGAATTTGATCCCTCGCTACGAGACAAAATCTTCCGGTCCTCGAACCCGGGTCAAATTAAAAATGATCGTGTCTTTTAAAAACTGTATGTCGCAGTGGTTGGAGAAGATTCCTCACCGCTGTCATTTAACTTGAGCTCACTTGACCTTTCAGGCCAGGATTACTTTGAGTCGCTCTATCCATCTGTCATCAGTCCACAGCCAGTCGCAGTCCCTCGTTAACAGACAGCTGATTTTTCTTCCTTTCTTTGGTTTTCATTTTGATTTTACTTCTGCAGATTATAATATTAGTTGCAAATAAATTTCGAAACATTCAACTGAAAATAAATCATAGTTCTATTATGCCACAATTATTTATATCGAATTAAAATGCGACCAGGAAAATGATTTTTTCCATTTACAAAATGCTACTAAATATGCGGAAATAATGGCTCTCATTTTTCAAAATACAGATAAAATAATAATAAAAAAAAATAAATTAAATTAATTAATTAATTATTAAAAAATAATAGGCCTAGGCCTACAAAGGATTTTTAAAAGTACACTGCCTTCTTTAAGATTAGCGCGAAAAAGATGCAGCTTTTTAAAAATTTACACGAAAACGGCGCAGATTTTTTAATTGCCACGAAAAAGAAGCAGTTTTTTTTATAAAGTTACACGAATAGGGCCCTTTTTTAAGCAAAAACTACGCGGTTTTATTTAAATGTATGCAAAAATGACGCAATCTTTTTTATAACTTACGGACAAGATGTAGTTTTAAAACAAATTACACCGGATGAGATCAAAACCACGAAAAAAATCCTGCGGGCGCTACTTATAAGTAATTATACTCACGATTACCACACTGACGCTTGCTGACTGATGTGCATATAGAGGAAGCTTAGGGATTATTTGAATAATACAATATTTGTTGATTTTATTCATGTAGTACTCTGAATCATCTTACAAGAATTAGCAATGATGAGAATGACCGTCATGTAATAATTAACAATTATTATTATGGTACAATTTGTTATTGCAATATTCAGCAGAGTATGACTGCATACAGAATAATAATTAATTTAATAGTGGATTATGAATAAAGGTAGAACAAGATGTAAGATCATGTCATCATTAGAGTTTGTTGTCATTTTCTTAGTCTCACACGGTACAGTACACACACTCGAACTCTCGACACACTAATTACATCTACAGATAAGATTATCGTTACCATTACATCTTCATAATCTTTATCATCTTACAATTTCCAATTACCCCTTTAATTCTCATGCACGGCTTATATTACTTATTAAATCAACCCCATTCTCTCCACAAATTAACAATAATCTTTAGTGTTCATGTTATTGATCGCGACTAATCGACTTGCAGTGACACTACATCGTTACTAAATCAAACCGTCACACCTTCCTCCCTTCCTTTCTCTCGTCTCATCCTCGGATAGAAAACACAAAACAAAGGATTGTCATCAGAATTTCAATTATTTCCAAAATTAAATATATTTTTAATTTAAGACGAGCAATCAAGTCTTAACAAGTAATTGTTAGATTATAATTATTATTATTATATGCTTATTCTTACATCTATTACCCACACAGCAATTTCAGAATCATTCTACCAATAATAATTTATTATAATAATAATAATTAAATAACGTTTTCTTATAGGACCTTAAAGGACGTGTGTAATTTATTTAGCATGACAAAAATTGCAATGCGGTGCTATCCTTGGTTGCGCTAAGCTAAAACAAAGAGTCAAAAGAAACCATGACGAAGCGAGGCAAAACTTAAATGAAAACTCACGTGGTTGGTTTGAATGGTGACTACAGAAACTGAAGTTCATTAAAGTCAAGTTGGTTGTAATTTTCATGTTTTAATTATAATTATTATTACATTTTTATTATTACATTTCAGAGTGAATTACTCGAGAAATATGACTTGAGTGCATATTTGAGCATTCGACGCGAAATAAAACTAATAATTATAATTCCATTCGATACCTCCATCTGGTCGTTCAACAAGGGTATCTTTGTAATTATTTTGATCAATAACAATAATATAAATTAATAATAATTCAACTGCTACGGGCTGTGCTAGTGTTTAACGCTGATTACCAGAATCATCATTGAAATTCTCCGTGAATTCATGAGTTCGTTTTCAATGTGCTTGAAAATTTTACCGCTCTCTTGGTTCTTAATTAGTGGTGGATTAGTATCAGTGACAGGTAATAATAAGGCAAGCAGTCATTATTTAATGAATATAATTAGGTAATATAGTAACTACTACGTGTGGGTGGCGTAAATAAGGACAGTTGATACGCGTTAGTTGATTTGTTTAGTAAAATGTTAAGAATAATAATAGTATTAGTTATTAAAAATGCTACGCATATAATCATCATCATTATCATGATTATGATAACCGGCCATACAATAATTACTTATGATTACACGTGAATTATACAAACACTGGTTCATCATCATAAAAGAATTATAATCATCCATTATTTAACAATGTAGAGCAGTACACATTAATTATACGGTAGTTTCTTTTAATTTACTCGCTAGAAATTAGTAAGTTATAATTATTAATGAAGAATTGTGATTACAACAGAACCAACGACATTTTCGTGTCTAGCGCGCGACAATTCAAACTTGCGTATGTGGGTCGTTTGTGCAGCAGGAGCAATAATTTCAAAATAAATCAAATCAAAGGAAACGAAATCAACTGTGCCGTCAATTGTTAACATATAATTATTAACTTATTGAAAACAGGTGAAAACAACTCGAAGCTAATTTATTTAGAAACTAAAATATAGATAATATTATGATTTTATCGTACTTTCTTGAATCAAAATTCTGAAGTAGCATTTAGTTTTAACGTTTTTTTACATGTTCGCCACACCGTAATAATATTCATAACTATTTATTACATCAAATGGCAAATTTTCAATAACTATTCACGTCCCTATTGATTAGCAAACTAATGCTTTCTGGAACAACGACCATTTGGGAAAACCTAATAATAATAATAATTAATTAGCACAAGGGGAAAACAGGAACAAAAACAAGCAATGTTTAAATAACGTTTGGTTTGAATCCGCGCGCCAGTCGCTTCCTTCACATAGCCTGATCTGACTTGATCCAATGGGACTTGACTTGACACACCAGTCTCTATCCCGCATAATTATTGCACTGCACAGTATTCTACCTTTGTAATTTAAAATTAATATTCGTAATTAATTATCCAATCGTAAATAATTGGTTTGATTTTCCTCCGCCATTCTGTTCTCGTTCTCTCGGTAATTGACATTGTCATCATGTCATCGTCATGGTCGTAGTCATCGACATGGTTATATTCATGTTCTGTCTTCTATAGGCTGTGTGTGACTGTGACCTCAGGTCAGGAAGGAAACCACAGAGCAAAACACCTTTCTTCTCTTCCACTACATATCCGACATCCCACTTGCTTCCCCTTGAACAGAAACAGAGACAAAGAGAAACCAAAAGAGAAATTAGTTTGTTTCTTCAACACAAATTCAACTACGACTAGACCTAACTACGCATCATTATCATATCATAATACTACAACTAAAAATAAGTACACTAAAGGTATAAAAAAGTTTGGGAAGGTATAATTATCATCAAGGAGGATAGACTAACGTTTGTCTAACATCCTTGAAATATGATAATAATTTATGATAGTACATACTAGCAATTATTTAGTATCTTAAGACATGCGTGTCTGTCTTGTCTTTGCCACCTGAAAGTGGAGGATTTTTTTAGGAGTAGACAGTAGAGCAGTAATAATAAAAGTTATTATGAAAATATGATAATGACAATGATAATAATTACTTGTTCGTTAATCGGTTAATGTCCACTCAACTATAAACTACATGATTATCTTTACAGGAATGCGAGTACATGCTGCAACTGTCCTTGTCATATCATATAATTGTATAACTAATATCACGAGTAATTGCATCGAGTCATAGTAAAATAATTGAATATAGCGATAGTAGTGCAGGTAATACATAAATAGTAACGATAGCAAGAACAGTGGGCAGAGTTGTGAGAGTCGGACTGTGGGCAAAGAAGCAAAGAAGTAGAGAAGTATAAAGAAGATAAGAGAAGAGAAGAGAACAAGAGAATGAGAATGTGAGAAGAACAAGTGAGAATGTTTTACAAATACAACGAAGCAAAATGATCCATATTGATTATGATTATTTTTCACAGTATTTTTCATCAATTCGTCAATAATTCCCAAATCTCCTGCAACTGCATCCCAATGATTCGTTAACAGGTGACCCAAACTAATTTACCATTTTTCAAAACCACCAACTTTCCTCCAAATTAAGTATTATCAATCATCGTTTGAAGGGACTGTTCGTAAAATACAAAACACCTCACCGGTGGTGGGTCACAATTGAGATCACACATAATTAGATACGGGAGCCATCACACATCATCATTCAACTAAATTCCGGGGAATAGGTTGTGTTTCGACTTTGTCGATTCTTAATCTCAAATCGACATGGCGTCATGAACTCACCACCACCACCGTTCCCAACGTCGTATTTTACGAACAGCCCCTAAAGTGAAAGGAAGTCTGGAAAAATTACAAGGGTGTCTTAAATGTTTACGGAGGGGTGTGCTCCAGGTTCCTGAATTTATTTTGTTACATCCTAAAAGCTAAAAAGGGGGAGAAGATGGCAAAAAGTGATCACGTAAGTTGTGCAAGCTCCCCCTACTACATTATTAAGGGAGTGGTCGCTCGATTAAACGCCTTGATTTCATGATCATTTTTTCCCTTATCTTTTAGGAAAAGGAGGCACGATCTGGAACTAATAAAGGCAAGACGAAGGCCAAGACCAGCAACAACACGAAGAAGACGAAAACGAGGACAACGTCCAGCCAAGTTGACCGCCCCGGTTTTTGACAGTATTTTACACCAGATTTGAATTATTATTTGTGAATTTAAATGAAAACGAAGTGCATCTGGCAAGGAAGGGCAGGACAAAAATCATGTCATCGTAATCACGCATCTTTCATAATTAGGTAATTATTCGTACGATATGATTTTGATGCTTAATCTGGATAACCATGATTTCCTGAATAGCGTATAATTAGCTTTCCTTTTTGATTCCCGTTTTTGATTTTGTTCTCTTTCTTGCTAGTATTTATTTGGAGCGTTTGTACTTGTAAAATAATTAAAATAATTATTAATACGGACGTTCAACTTTGACATTTGAGTTTCAAAATTTAAAAGTGATTTTATAGTAATCGTAATCGATTATGGCTAATTTTGATGGAGTAAAACCGTTCGACACTGATTTGATGATCATGACATAAATAAATAAATTGTGATTTATAATTATTATTCCTTTTTTTGTCAAAGACTTATGATGCTAGTACTGCGTAGTTAGATGATTACACAACTATTAATAAGTTACTATTATTAATTACTTAGTTTAATATATTCAGCATCTCATCTCATCTCTCTTCATTCTTACTTTCTAAACATCAACAATAATAACATTAACATTAACATCCTTAACGATTTATGATTTTATGATTTGATTCCAAAATCAGATCAAAATAGAAACTGATTTCCAAAATAGCTATAATTACTAAATTATATTATAGTCACTATCTTATTCCAGTAGCTTTATTTTCGAACCGAATCAGAACCAGCACCTGTTCCGGTTCCCGTGCCACAATTTTACTGAAGAATGAATGCAAGTAACTACATATTTGATTACCAGTAACTATGAGAAAAATCACTCAATCACTCAACCGCACATCACAACACAACCCAAGACAACCCATGAACCAAAACCAATCAGTCAATCCACCAATCAACCACCTTCCACCTTTCAAAAATCCGCGCTCTACTTTTGATCGATTCTAATTCTTAAACTGTGCCGATAATTATTTTATCAACAGAATGAGGAATAATCAAGGAGTAATAATTCTTACTAATTATTAATTTTAGACTATAAAGAAGTTTAAAAGACTACAGGCATTTCTTTGAGCACCTGGCATGCCGCTCTCCAAAATCAACGTCAAAAATGGTGTAGCCGTTTCACTTTCCGATGTGAAGCGTGGGAAGAAGCGCTTAACATTCATAACTACATAATAAATTATTATAAATACACGTAAATTACAGCTGCGTACTGTATTGCTATATTGTACATGATCTAATTTGTATAGTCTCCGGCGTCATGTCCTTCTTATACACTACACTACAGAGTACTAATACAATATTCAAATGCCAACTCAAATGAATAATAAGACTAATGCAGTGACTACTTATTATACCCACTCAAGACCAACAGACTAAAAATAAATCAACTAACGCCATAGCCCCTCCTTGTCATCGTCTTCTTGGTCTTGACTGTTGTGTCATGTCATAAGGGAGGATGAGAGCCTATGGCTTGTCAAAAAGATTTTGGTCTCAAAATTTCCAAATAATATTACCAAAAAGTAGCTAGACCATCCTTTGTCCTTTGTCTTTGTACACCTCTTTCTTCTCAAAATTCTTTTCCTCCCTCTCCAGTTAAATATCTTAATTTATGGTTCAAAACCTCACCCACGTCAGTCTGTAGTCTAAAGGAATTATTATTATGAGAAAATAACGATGCCCCTTTTTTCTCTCTCTCTGTTATTTGCTTTTCCAATTTCCCATGTAATTTTACTAGTAATTATACTTACTGCACCCTTGCCCTTGTAGTTATTTCCTACGAGGTTTCGTTTAGTTTGAAAAATTGTCATGAAAATGGATCATTTTTCTTCAGGAAACACTCAACTTCTTTGCTTTTGTTTTTGCTTTGACCTTTGTTCGGACATGGCATGGATTTGGATGGATTAATTATTTATTCGGGACATACTATTGTTTTAGGACTATACTAGTATTCTAGTGCTACCAAAAATACAACACAAGGGTTCAACTCAAGTTGTCATTTATTTCTATTTGTATTCTATTTTTTAATTCACTTTTATTTAGTCTAGTTTTTATAGAGATGTCCAACTTATTCCCTTCCGTCATTCCAATTTTTAATAATAATCTAATTATTTTTTTGTGTTCCTAATGTTTGCTCTTGGTCTTGGTGAAAACTTTGTTGGTTGGGTTGACTAAGGAAGAATGTGATTTTACTCCATCTATGTCTATTATGTGTAGCCTCTAATCAATTAGGCGGGGAAGCGATCACAAGCAAAGAATGTAAATTGAATCACGTCTTCAGTGACTTCAGTCTCAGTCACGTTGAGCATTTTACTCGTGGCACTCGCAAGACATCGTTACAAAAAAGAAACCGAAAACCGAATTTTTAACACTTTAACGCTAGCTCTGCTAGTAAGCACTTGTATTATTTATAAAGTTTAATTCAACAATTAAAACCAACTAGCGATCACAAGTAATCCCGAAACTAACGAAGGACCCTTGTCAAAGTAACAATAAATTAGTTGAGGTGATTTTCGTTTTCCTAACCATAACCATCATGAAAACACCCACGAGAAGTACGGTACACGCATTACTTTACTTTGGTAAGAAACAAGAACCGGGAAAATGAAAAATGATAATAATTAAAGAGTTTCATAATGGGTTTTTGTTAGATTTTGAAAAGGATCAGAGTCGGAACGTGAGTTTGCCACATTTCTATTATTATATATTCGGCTCACCTACCCTACATAGTAAAAATTGGTGGTAAAAATGCTCGGCGTAACGTAACGTAACTTTGTTCTGAATGAATGAGAAAAAAATAGAAATGAATAATTGGTTGGTAGCTTTGCTTGTGCGTGTGTGGTGCTGTACTAATAATGAAAATGTAACTGTGTGCTGGTGAACGTATTATGGTAAAGTAAATGAGTAAAAGTTGAGAATCGAGCTTCGAGTTGAGGTGGATAGTTAGACAAGTGGTATATTAAATAAATGGTAAATAATTATGGTAAATCAAGTGTGGAAGGAAGTAATGATAATGATAACGATAACGATAATATTGTAGTAATTATTAATAGATAATAATAAAGTGATATGAAATGAAAGTATGAAAGCAGATGATGAGATGAGATACCTGGTTGAAACAAATACAGTTGGCAGTCTGAGAAAAACTAGATGCCGTGATGATCGAGTGTAATCGTGTCGACAAGCAAATTAACTCTTGCACTTGCATTCATTGCGCAGTGACATGGGCATTCGCATTGGCATGTGCGTGTGTGCGACAGTGATGTGACGTGACGTGACGCGACTCGATGCGATGTCACAACCTCTTCACATTTTCCATTCTATGATGCACCGCGAAATTTCGATTTCGATCTCGATCTCCATGTCTTCCTTTCTTAGCACATTTCGTTTTTGTCTCGCGTTTTTTTTAACAAAACAACAAACAATGGACAGAACAGAACAGAGGGACGAGGAGAAGTGAGGTCAGGGCTGAATGTCAATTTTTCAAAAAGAGGGAAATTTCAATCAATTTGTTTAGAGAGGGAATTTAATTTGGGGTTTGAATTTCCCGCTCATGGTTCGTCTTCGTAGTGAGTTGGTCGTACCGTGACCGTGCATGTAGAGGAAATGGAGAGTGCTGTGCTGTGTGTGGTTGAATTATGGGTTTGAGGATGCTCTAGGAATTGTGGTAATCGTTAGGTGAGTGTGGGTTTGAAGTGAAGGAAGCGGGTATTGTAATCACGTCTCTCACCGTTACATACAAGACACTCATAAGAATATGTACTAGCATTAGAAATTAGTCGTGTAAAATGATGTCTGTGTAGCTGAGAATGATGAATTAAGTACGTGTCCCTAACAATGACGTAATTAATGAGACTAAGGTGTGCCTCTCCTAGTCGTAGTCTGAGTTTAGCTTAACATATCCTAACAACTCGTCGTAGTCTCGTAAAAGTACATGAAATGACAATTAATTGCTAGTGAGTAAAATTAAAAGTAAAAGTAAAAGTAGCTCCAAGTGAGAAATGCTCAGTAAGTTGAGAATCACTCGAGTAGAGTCCCAAAAGATGCTTCTGATTCCGGATGCTAGGAGTCCGTGGCCCTGAGAGTGGGACGCGGGTGGGTCAAAGACTTGTATTTAAAGTAGCATGTGGGGCAGTGGGTACAACTACAGGTGGGAGGATTTCTTCTGTTTGGGAACCCGCGGATCTCTCGTCATAGTTGCTTTCTTCCGTCGAGGCGGCACTTCCAGAAACTCTGACTTTTTAGAATTGGAATCAAGGAGGGAGGCAGGGACTGGAGCAATTCCTTGTCCTTGGACCGGTTCAGTCTCCTCCAAATCCCCACAGCGTTGACTACTGTGAAGCCGATTGTGGGAGGACTCCTCCTCCGCCTCATTCTCCTCCCGTGACTTGTTCTCCTTTTCGAATCCAAGTGCGTGTGTCTCTGGCTCCTTCCCGCGGAGGACGATGGGGAAGTCGAAGTCGTCCTCGCAGCAGTCAAACGTGTCGTAGAACTCCTCGCCGAATTCGTGCTGCAACAGTTTGAATATTTTGGAGGGGAAGTTGGACACTTTCTTCTTGGTCTGGGACTGATGGCGTTGGTGAAACTCGTTGATGATGTCGGCCAGAAGTTGGTCACGGCTCACGGGGGAACTGGGCGAGAGGACGCCGGAGGAGGAGGAGGTGCTGTTGTTGTCCCCCGAGGCGGAGGAGCAGAGGAAGCTCTTGATGGGGAGTGGCACGAGCCGACTTCGGCCTGTATCCGAACCCGAACCGGTCCCGCTTTTCTGACCTTCCCCGCAGGGACTCGCTATCTCCGCTTCTTGCTGCTTCTTTAACGTCGCAATCCGGTCACTCTTCTCGATCGCCGCTTCCACCTCCTCCAGATTCTCAAAGTTGATCATCTCGTCGTCCTGGTGTCCATTTTCCTCACGGTCCTCCTCCTCCTCCTCCTCGTCGTCCTCGTCCTTAAGACACTCGTCCTGGAGCAGCTGGAAGAGTCTCGAGTGAGTTTTGGCGCGTTGGTAGCGCAAGCTCTTCTTCTCCGCACTCGTGTTCCTCATCACCACGCCCGAAGTGTCCACCTTTTCGAACGTCGACGACGTGGTCGTCGTGACAGCGGCTGCGGTCGCCGACGAGGTTTCAATCAGCGACCGAGTCTTCAAGGACCGGGCGGCCGATTTGGCCTGACCACTCGCACCGTTCCCGTTTCCCACACAATTACCATTCGTCTGGCTAATGTTCTTTTGGGAGGAGCTTATGGAGGAATTGTGGTGGCCGTACTCCTTCCTCTGATGCTGATGCTGATGTTGATGCTGGCTCTGGCTCTGGTTTTGGTTCTGGTGACTCGATCTCGTCACCACTTCCACCTCCACATCGTTGTCCGTGTCCACATCCGAGATCTGCCGACTGATGTCCGTCATCACTCCCGAGTCATCCTCGGACCCCAAAGCCAAACTTTCTTGGAGGAAGCGTTCGATTCTCCACAAGAGATCCTCGGCTCGGGTCAAGCGCTCGGCGTTGGCGGCACCGGGACTGGAACCTGAGCCTGAGCCCGAACCAGAGCCCGAGTAATTGTTGTTCTGAGGACTTCTCCCCTCACTGTTATTGCTACTGCTCCCGCGACTATCCTCCGAGTCCAGGCTGGCGTTGTTGTCCTTGCTGTTGTTGTTGGGTCCTAGAATGAATTTCTCGCGCGTCTCCTTGATCTCTGTGTTCCGCTCGTTGACCTCCTTCTTCGTGAGCGACGTGGTTCGCTTCACCTCGTAGATGGGGGAGGAGGAAGACGAGGACGAGCAGGACTTGCGCTCCTTCTCCCTCCAAGGTCCCTTCTTCCCGTTCACATTCCCAGTCGCATTTCCCGCGTATTCCTTGTCTTTGTCCTTGTCTTTGGACTCGGCTGCTGAAGGCGCACTGTCCACCGGGGCTTCAGTCGCAGTCTGCTCTTGCTTCTTTTGACTGTCGACGACGGTGGTGGCGGAAGACTCGTCGGAGTTCTCGTCACTCACGTACACAGCACCGGTACCGGTACCGGTACCGGTGGGTACTTCGGGCTTATTGCAGGTGAGCTTTGAATGAGGATTCGTGACTTTGTCGTGAGTCTTGGAGCTGGATTTGGTTTGTTGGCCGGTTGAGAGATGAGCGGCTGAGAAATCGCAATTGTCCAACTTGCGGTTGCTGAAGATGGTGTCGATTTTGCACTCGGTCTTGGTGGTCTTGCTCTCCTTGTTGAAGATGCCCACCTCCTCGAACACCTCACTCTTGACCTCCTTCCACTTGGACTTGGACGTCTCGCAAGTCTCCGACTTGTCCACCTTCTCCGTCTTCTCGCTCACCTTCCTCTTCGTCTCCTCCGACGTGAGCTTCGTCTGCCCTGACTCCATCTCCACCTTGACCTTCTCCAACTTCTCCTTCACCTCCGTCGACCCGATTCTCCCTCCTTCCTCATTTGTCAGCACCGTCGTCGCACTCTTTCGACTCTTCGATTTGGACTCCTCAGCTTTGAAAGTGAACGGGGAAGGCACAGAGGAAAATTCCTCAGGAGTTGATCTTGGCTCGCACTTGTCCTTCTTCCGTTGTGGTTCTGGTTCCGGTTCTGGTACCGGTACCGGTTCTGGTTCTGGTTCCAGTATTTTTTCCTTCTCCTTCTCCTCGTCTTCGCCTTCGCCTTCGTCGCAGCTGATTTCCCAGCTGAATTGCCGGTTGAATCTTGGCGCCTCGAATGTCCTACAAGGCCTGTCCCAAAAGTTGACTGTTTCCGTGTCCGTTTGCTTCTCCCCAGTGGCTTCTTCTTTTATTCTGGGCCTCCCCTTCTTCCCCCTTGATGTGGTCCCAGAAGTTGGTTGAAGGTTTAACGGAGTCACGCTCCTCCCGGTTGTTCGAGGACCAAAATTCCTCTTGCTTGTCCTCCTTGGTGCCATTCGTACGGCTGTAGTCGTTCCAGTAGTCCTGGATGTTCTCTTCTTCGTCCTTCCCACTTGCGCCAAAGTCTTTCCAACAACTTTCCTCATACGGCCTGGGCTTCTCCGTCTTCTGGATCTCGCCCCAGAAATCCACTTCTGCTTCTTGCTCCATCTCATCATCACCTTCTCCTCGTTGGGGCTGGTTGAGACTTACTTCCCGGCNAGTAGTCCTGGATGTTCTCTTCTTCGTCCTTCCCACTTGCGCCAAAGTCTTTCCAACAACTTTCCTCATACGGCCTGGGCTTCTCCGTCTTCTGGATCTCGCCCCAGAAATCCACTTCTGCTTCTTGCTCCATCTCATCATCACCTTCTCCTCGTTGGGGCTGGTTGAGACTTACTTCCCGGGTGAGGACGACGTGTGTCTCTGGCTCCTCATCGGCCTGCAGTTCCTCTCCGCCGGACTCCGAGTCGTCCTCCTGCTTCTTCCCGCTCTGGGTCGTGGACCGAGACAGGGAAATGGTGAACGAGACCACGGGCTCGTCGTCGTCGTACGTGTAATCCTCCATCTGCGGCTCCACGTTCTTCTCCACGATGGAGAATTCCGACTGGGGCGACTCCGTGTCTGTGACCGTGTCATGCACAAGACCGGCACTGAGGTCTCCAATGGATGGTTCATAAATTTCCTGGTCCTTGTTGTCAATGTTGACGTGACTATCCCCGACGAGGAACGTGGCCACGTCCTTGAAGCTGCGGGACTTGCTGAAGGACAATTTGAGCGGGAGTTGGACAGTGACTGTTGGGAGGAGCGGGTCGTCGTCGTTCTCATCGCCAGCGTCACTGGAAGAGGAAGTGAAGGGTTCGTCAGCATGAGATTCCCCGCCCGTCGTCCCGCCTCCGCCCCAGTCGTTGTTCACGTCCGACTTGTTCTCGATGACGGAGACGCTCGAGTTCTCGTCGCTGCTCTCGTCCTCCTCGTCCTCGTAGTGGTCCGAGAGGTCATCGGCCATCGTGTCGTCAACGTCCAGGTCACCGTCCAAAACTCGGTCCAAGGAGGAGGCTTGGGATTGGAGGGCGGTGGAGCGGAGGGATCTTTCTGTCATCTCCTCAATGGTGCTTAGGCGGGACGGGGGTCGGCGGGAATACGGCACATTTGAACTTTGATCCGAGCTGTTCACGTTCCTTCCGAATTCGTAGTCGAAACGGTTTGGAATTCCATTGACCATTTCCATGTCCATGTCCATGTCCACGTCCACGTCCACGTCCATCTCCTCTATCTCAGGCGAGTAGCATTCCTCGATCACCACGCCCCGAGTCAAGATCGCGTCGCTCTCGTTCACCAGCGTCGAGGCATCCTCCTCCGAAGGCGAGGGCGTGTCCGGCTCCTCCACGAGAACTGCAGAGTCCTCATCCTCAGCCTCGCGAGAGTTGTACTGGTAATTGCTGTAGTTCGGGTTTGAATTGTAACTGGCGGCGGGAAGTGGACTGGGCTTTAGTTTGCTCTTGGATTTGGCTGACTTGGACTTGGATGTGTGTGCGGGTTGAGACAAGTCGTCCTCGCAGGACTCGTTTTCCCTCAAGCTGTCCACTTTGTAGGACTCGTAGTCCGTAAGGAGATTGCTCCTATGACCTGCACTGTCTCTCCAAGGATCACTCGCACAAGTCACACGATGAGGATCATCGATGGGGTCATTGTAATTGTGACCGTCTTGATCCTCCTCCTCCTCTTGCTCCTCGTCCACATACTTTTGTGTGGGAAAACTGGGGTCACTGTGACTTCCAGTGATGGACCGACGTGCGTTGGTTGGATTTTTCGTGAGATGATCGCTTTTGCTATTGCTATGACTATCTCTAAGACTATGACTATGACTAGGATTGCTCGTTGGTAATTTAGAATAATTAGGTAAGGGTGCAGTCTCTTGATTGTGTTCATGATTTATCACCTGGGCTCGATCCACTCGATCGCTCTCATCAAAAAACTCAGACTCTGGAGTAACGGCAGACTTGTCATTCAGATTCATTCGGGTTTTCGCACTAGACTTACTCGTATGAAAACTCCTACTCGTATCACTAGCATCACAGGCACTCATCCTTTCACCAGGATCCCTAAAACTATCCTTCACCTTACCACTACCACTCACTTTCCTACCCTTACACCTATCCAAGTCACTTCCACTCTCACTTTCACTCACGTCCACACGCGCATCCGTCTTCACTGAACCTTCCTCATCCTCCCTCCCGTATCCGTACGCATAGGCATGTCCGTGTCCGTTTTCCCTTCCATTCTCAATATTCTCCTTGGCATCACTCCGCTCTTTGGGGCTCTCACGGGATGTGTCAATGACGATTTTGGGCACGCTACTCGCACGACTAAACCTCGATGGCGACCGTCTATCGAGCTGGCTTTGGGCTGGACTTTGGTAGTAGTCGGAGCCGTAGTCGTTCGGTGTGAGGTAATTCCCGTGACCGTTAGCATTGTAGTAACTCCCATTCCCATTCCCATGGCCATAGTAATTATTGGGATTGTGACGTTGGCTCGTGGGAGTCTCATTGTCGTTGTCATCGCCCTCCTGTTCCGAAGGGGAGAAGTCACTGTAGTTCTGATCACTGCTCGAGGTGTGCCCGCCAAGGTTGAGATTCAAAGAGGTGGCTGAGGCGGAGGCGGAGGCAGGTTGGGAGTCCACGTGATTTCCGTTCGTCATGTTGGGATTGAGTGTGGTGCTGCTGCCGCCGGGATGGGGATTTCCGTCGACGGTGAGAGGAGAGTTGCGGTAGTTGAGGTTGGGAGGAGGGAATTCATAGCCGGGGGTTGCGTTGGGGTTTCCAGGCGCATTTGGATTCCAGGGGGGCATGGGGTAGCCGTAGTTGTAGGTGTACCACCAGTAGTACCACTGCATGTAGCCGTAGGGGTCGTAGTTGGGGTCAAAGTTCTCTGACCAGGGGGAGTAGCATCTGGGGGTGGGGGTGGTGGGTGCAGTTCTGCTGGTTCTGCTGGTGACGGGAGGGTAGGAGGAGTAGCTGTCCTCGCCCTCACTCTCGCTTCCTCCCACGTACTGATGCTGCTGACTACCCATAGCCATGTGGCCGTTGCTAAGACTAGGACTACTGTGATTACTGTACAAATTGTAGCCGTTAGCTTTGTGAGCAAAGTTGTTGTTATTGTTATTGGTGTAAGTGTGGAGGTCAGCACTGCTAGTGCTCGTGTTGTAGCCATTACTCTGAGACTTAACGCTATTATTATTACTGTGATTGCATGTGCAGGTACAGTGGGAGGGACGAGGACTGGGACTGGGACTAACGGTACGACTTCGAACGAACTGACCCTGACTCATACTCTGGCCAGGACCTTGACCTTGGCTTTGACCTTGGCCCTGACCCTGAATCTGACTTTGACCTTGACCTGGACCCTGAATCTGGAACTGATTCTGGGGGGAGGAGGGTGTGGGTGTGGAGGAAAGGGATCTACAAGGAGGACGCGGGGGTCGTGACGGTAATTTCTTTACTGGCATGGACATTTGCGGAGCACTTTGGCCGTAAGCCGTAGTTTGAGCGGGATTGTGACCTTGACTTAAACCATCACCACCAACACCAACACTACACATCCCAGCTGATCCCAAAGCTGCTATAATTAATATTTTCATTATATAGAATTAATTAATTATTTACCCATCACATAACGTAACTCATTTCTCATTCCAAACACAATATTTCACATTAGATGTAACTTAACCAAAACCAACCTATCACCATAACCAACAGATTACAGATACACGGCGCCTTCCAATTACCGAACCAACACCAAGTCATTATCCCTTCATTTTCACTCTTTGCATAATTTAATCCTTCCGCCTCCTGGCCTCGTTCATTCATCATCTCGCTTTTTCTCTGTACATAGTCGTTCAAGATACAACAAGAGTAGGTAAATAATTCACCTCAAAGAGCGGACGTTGAGAAACAAAAACTTCAAATATTAATATGCACTATATTTTAATTAATTATTGCTTTCGAAATCATCTTGCAAGTGATTCTAAAGTCAACGCTGGTCAACGGGATTCGATGTTGACTGAGATGGGAACAACGCTTTATAAAAGTATACAAACGCTTTGTGAGACATACGTTTGCTAAAAGCTAAAACAAAAAGCAGTACAAAGTACTTTAAAATACTTGCAGTCTGAAATATCCCTCAAATAGCTTCCCAAGTAATAACATAAAATAAAATAAAATGGTGTCTGAGTCTACATCTTGGAATTCCTCATCCTGACTTCCATAAATAACAAAGGCGAAGACGCTTTTAAATTTCGTCATCCTGTCTGCTCAACGCATATAAATATCCAATTTTATCTTTGCAGATTGGATTATTGGATTAGATTATATTTTATTGAATGCACAAATGAATAAATCCCGTTCTTCTAAAGTCCTATGTATACAGAGTCATACCCTCGTATCATTACGTTATATTTTTCACATTATTTTTCGCTTATCTGGACCAAGGCATCTCCCAAAGTCCCAAAGATTCCAGAATTACGTGCGATTGGCAGATTTTCCTCATAACTAATACCTAACTACAAAGAGCAAGAATCGGAAGGCATCCAAGTTCACCTACGAAACGATGCACACGTAATTGCCGTCACCATAAAAGTAAAACGTTCTATTTATAGCCTCACCAGCAATGATTCGGCAAACTTAAAATAAACAATTTTGTAGGCGCGTAGTACTCACGAAGCTCGAGCTTATAAGACTTATAAAAATTGCATTTATTTCCAACTCCCGCAACTCCAAGTTTAACTAGTAAGTTAAACCTTCGCCAGTTTTCGGAAAGTAAAATTAGAAGGTTTTGCGCCGAAAATTGCAATTAGGTAGAAGGTTTTGTTTTTTTGGAACAGAGTAATTATGTATAAGGTTTTGCATGTTTTGAAAAACAGTTGTTCCTGCGTACGATCAATTAGAAATCATTTAACAAGTTTTTTCGAAATGATGTTAATTTGCGAAAAAATATTGGCTTTACTTAAATGGAGTAGGAATAATAGCCATAAAAATTCAGAGTACCTATTCATTCTTCAAAATTCTCTCTTTGGTGATTGTTTCTAGAGCTTTAGATTAGACCTTTAACTGTGAAATAGTGACCACGAATCGGCATTTAATCTCGATTTGAATCTTCAACGACGATGTACGACAGTAAAAAATTACGTTGCAACAGAATACTGAACTGAGCATAGCTTAATCTTAACTTAATGAACTCTGCACATTTGATGGGGCATAAATAAGCAAAGCTTCCCAACAAAGCAAACCCAAGCAGAAGAAACCGATGACTGAACTAAACAATGGAAAGAATACGAATTACGAATACAATAGTAAAGCCCAAGGTAGATGAACAAATGGTTACACGCGACACGACACAATCAATTGTTCATGTACCTTGAGTAAAGTCATGTGTAGTTGGGTCCTCAAGGCTAAGTAGGTAAAAGAGTAAAAGGCTTTCGTTCAATTGAATTAGATTTGATTGATTGATGCCCTCACGTTTGCTAGTTTACCTCAGTTTTAATAGGTAGGCCAATTCCATCAGAATTGACCCGCAAAAATAAAAAAACAAACGAGAAAAAATATAGCGAATGAATTTGGAAACGGTAGTGCAACAAGTTGAAAAACGCCGAAAATTACGAATTATGGAGAGCAGAATGTAAATGAAAAAAATAAGTGAAAATAACTAAAGATAAGCTTGAAGCCTTAATTGATATCCAAGTTGAAAAATAAAAGGAGAAGTCCGTAAGATGCACAAGTCATTGTCTTGTCTGCTTACTTTTCGTGGAGATGTGCTCGTTTAATAATCTGATGAATTGTTACTCCGCTTAATTTACTCTTTACGCATGACTATTTTGGTGACTGTAACCTTGTTTTGTAACTACCTCGCCAATTAGAGTGATAAATTGCTTGATTAATCATATTATGGAAAACTAAAATAACTTTATGCAATTGCAATTACGTATAAAAGTCAAGAGAAGAGTGCAAACTAGAACGGAATGATTCAGTACTGAGCAAGCATTTTACTTTGGTCATTTCTTTTTAAATCAGTTTCCTTCTCTTGAAACGAAAACGAATAAAAATTTCAAGTTTCAAGAATAAGAAAATATTATTCATGTTTCTCATGTGGACAATTATGAAAAACAAGTAGAAATTGGACAAAAGGAATACTCTTGCTCACAATAATCTAACGAACAAACGAACGAGCAATAATCACAGCTTGACTATTGTGCAACAACGAAAAATAAAACAAAATTCGGGCACATTTTCGCGTAATTAAAATTCCAAGGAAATGGAAAACCTTGTTTTAGCGGTCATTTTCAAATCCTAGTCTAGTCGTAGTGTAAAAATCAAAAGATAAGATGCCAGATACAGATAGAGTGGGAGTAAACAATTATTTTCAAACTCAGCTGTCATCAAAATATTTTATTTCAAACGCTTAATTTTTCGAGTAGAATTGTAATTGTAACGACTGGCACCACGATTCCCTTTGGCGGCTTTTAAAATTTATTCCAAACAATATTTGCAATGGAGTGAACAAGATTTTTAACACTAACACCAATTCCAACCAGCGGCATAATATCGTGGAAATGTTGACATCGGTCAACGTCAGTTGGGATTTATGAGTAGTTGAGTTGTTGAGTAGGAATAAATAATAACAAAATTGCTCGTTCGTTGGTAAACAAAGGGTTGACCTTTCTATAGTATTTGATTGAGTGCGATGATGACCTACTGTTATTGACCGTGAGTGCGGAAAGAGTGCTTACCAGATGGGTCATCGTCAGCTGTCATGGCTTGTAGTATTTTGAAGGAGCGGGACGGTATGTTGCCACCCATGTATTTCTTGGGTTCAGCCACCTGTTGCTGTGAAGCAGGAAGACGACTTCCTCCACCAAAATCTGGTTGTGGCGACTGCCTCGACTGCTGTCCTTGATACTGACCCTGTCCACCACCTCCGGGGGTCGGTGAACTCGCCATTCGGATCGGGATATTATGAACCGCCTGGCCAGGTCCCGGTTGAGATGGATAGCCTGTTTTTTCATTTACCACAAAAGAAACAGTTTCCAATCATATTGTAATGGAATTTACGCCAAAGTCATTATTAATTATTACTATCAAAGGTAGAAGGACAGGCTACAATTACCTACTACATACTTACAACCGTCATTAACTCATTATCACTATTTCAATTACATACAAATACAAATGATTTTCTCTAAATTTCCTACGTCTAACGTTCGTATACTAGCGCTTTTTGGTTACACTTTAAAAATAATACGATTGAGATATTGTATTCATTCATAGCCCCGTAGTTTTAGGCAGACATGATTATGATCTTCCACTATTTCGACAAAGCTGTACTAACAACTAATTTCGCTTAACTTTAAGCAAAACATGCAGCACTAGTCAAAATACATCGATTATTAAAAGCCTTGTTGGACTTTGACCGAGCACTCAGTAAACTTTTACACAGTCGAATCGGTAAAATCAGGTTAACTAATCTTAGTAGATAAAGACATTTCTAAGCGTGTTTAATCACTCCACCTTGGCAGTAATCACAAAGCACTAGAAACACAAACTTACTAAAACGCTTATTTTTTATCGAAACTTAAAGCAAATAATTATAATTACAATCAACATCAAAATCTTTAACATTCATCATCATCATCATGATTTTTGTATAATAGTTATCATTACAATTCGTAAACTGCTCAAATATAGAGAAGCTACGAAGCTACGACAAAAATAATGACAGACATCCGTCATGATTTTGATAATCATGTTCATGTTAATTTTATCATTCGATCGGATTAAATAGACAGCATATAGTAGTTTGGATTAGCGATACCCTTTGAAGAATTGTAAAAATTATTCTTGCTCTGGGTCTTACACTTGACTTTGAGTACGAATACACAACATACATACATAGGTTCAAGTGAAAGTGATGGTGAATAGTTGGTTTTAGTTACAATTTATCTTTAGTATTGTTGGTCAACAATAAAATTATTGCATTAATTAATGAATTATTACTTGGCATAAAATCCTGTGGGCCTGAACCGGAACCGGAACCAGAACCAGCACCAGGACTTGGTGGTAAGTTACTCTGAAGTGTTCGAAATGCTCTCGAAGGGATGTGACCACCACGAAAACGAGGTTCAGACGTTTTGTGTAACGATGACCCTTCGTCCACTGAAGCCGAAAAGCAGAAAAAGCATCATCGCAGTTTTAAATTTAAATCCACATTCAAATATTAATTGAGTAAAAAGTACTAATTATATCAGTATATCTTAAACTATCAATTATTCATTATCAGTATCATTATTAATGGTAAATAGCAATAAATTAATCGTTCCTATCCCTCAGCATTAAAATTCATCGTAATATATTGGCTTTCGTTTGCTACATTATCAATTATCGTCATCATTCACTTGGTATGTCCTGTTATTCATGTTCAAGCAAACAACATCATCATCATTATCATTATCATCATCACTTGTCAGTTATTTGACTTACTCTTGCTTAGGAAATCAACCCAAACCCAACCCCAGATTGAAAGATTTACAAGGTTAAGCATAAATTAATGTCAAATGTTTTACTACTGTTGTTTTCCTACCCAGAGGTTTTTCTTAATTGATTATCTACTTGCTGGATAATGAGAATACGTTGCTAACTTTGTAGATATCTCTATTCGAATAAAAATTCACCAACTGATTCTTTACATGGCTTTTGAATCAAGCAAAAACGTTCTATTTGCAAAGTGCAAAAATGTCAAGAAAGAAGTGCAAAACTATGACAAGAAAATACAAACAAAGATAGCTACGGCACCTCCCCGACATAGTGCCTCAATATAATACAGACCAGGAACAGTATAATTTGACTAAAATAACTACCTAAATCAAAAGTCTACAGTTCCAGATGCTAGCTATAATTATATGTATATATATGTATTTTTATGCTCTAGATAAAAACACTTCTCTACAAATGACAAAAAGCACTAAATTATAAAACCAAGCCAAAACGTACAATAAATGTTCCAGAAATACTAAAAATGTTGGACTAACTACCTTGAGATGATGGACAAGAAGCAAAACTCAAATGGAAAAATGTATCACTACATTTCATGGCATTTACTATCTACCCTACATTTGACTTGGTTTTATTTTACTACAAGCACCTTTGGTCCCTTAAGACGCTGTGGAAAGTGTTTCAAGTTTATACAGGCACCCCATAAAATAAAATGCTAGAAATTACATAGTGTACTGAGTGCAAGCTATTTTTTCCATACACCAAGAACCAATAACCTAGGCTCGAAGTAGTGCTGTAAGATTGATAACACAAGTATGATTTACATATTATAGGGATTTCGCAAGCAACAATAATTCACACGAATAGTTTGCTAACAATTTTTAAATATCGACTATTCATAAAGCTGAAATCACGCCTCTCCGGGGTCTGCATGGGCTGGTCTGGTCTAGTAAATCTCGAACCACACCAGAAGACTTTTGAAACGGTGTAAACGTTTTAACTATAGCACTCTAAAAGGCAGTAGCGTACCCAGGCTTTTTTAAGCGTTGCTAACGGTAATTGCTACCGTCAATTATATCTAGTGTAAGTTTTGGTAATGAATTGTAGTATTTTTTCTCGTGTAGGCTTTGGTAAAACTTGATCTCATCCGGTATAAGATTTAAAAACTGCATCTATCTAGTGCCAATTTTTCAAAAAAATTCGTCTTTTCCGCCTAAATTAAAAACAAAGGCGTCATTTTTGGATAATTTAAAAAAAACTGCTTATTTTTTTTACAAATCTTGTGCCAATTATTCAAAAACTCGCGCCTTTCTGTGTAAATTAAAAACAAAGGAACCGTTTTCGGATAACTTAAAAATTTACGGCATTTCCTGTGAATTAAAAAAACTGCATTGTTTTTGTATAAATTTAAAAAACTGTGCCATTTTTCTGTAAATTAAAAAAAATTGTGTCATGCTTACATTAATTAAATAAAGCTGCGTCTTTTTCTCGGAAATCTGAAAGAAGGCTGTGTATTTTTAAAATTCCTGCGTAGGCCTAGGCCTACGTGGCCTACACCTAGTTACGCTACTACTAAAAGGTGCAAAACTGTTTAATGACGACATTTCAAACAGTTCCAAATATTCGTTGAAACGTTTTAATAAAAACTTCCCTTAAACGCGAAAATGCTTTTTAAAATAATTTAGACACATCATATAAACAAAAAATGTTACGACGATTCATTCAGACACGAAATGCATAAAGGTTTAATATCACTTGAGTTCCGAATAATTTTCAACAAGTTCAGTCGAAACGTTTTAAATACAACTTGTCAGTAAGTTCAAACTGTTCTAATTACGACTTTTCAGAAAAGACAATAGGTCTAAATGCAACTTTGTGAAAAGTTAAAAAAGTTCTAATTATAACTT
>JAAXYX010001402.1:0-23356 GCA_036851915.1 Ptenothrix huangshanensis | reverse complement strand
GTTCATACAAAACTGATTTTAATATTGTTGAAATACCGGAATCTAGATAAAAAGTTCCAGAAAAATCTCAAAAATCAGGAAATTCGGTCCAAATCCGGAAACAGGAAATACCAGAAAAAAAAGGTCCTAGAAACAGGAAAAATTAGAAAATTTGACCCCGAAGAACAGAAAATAGCAGGAAATTCAAAGTGGCTTAAAAAGGAAATTTTAATTAAAAAATGAGGAAATGTGACAGGCCCTGGAGAGGAGAGAGGTGGATGTGGTGAAGTGACAGGATTAAAATGCGATGGTATTTGGGAGAGTGTAGTAACCAGAACCACGAGCAACAGCAGGGACAGGGATAAACCCAAGGAGGAAACGCATCGAATTCTTGCCTTACTTTTTAACTGGACGGAAACAGCACACTTTGAGCACAAGATCACGAGGAACGAAGTGGCGAGGACGACGGGGAAAGAGAAAGAGGACTGAAGGCTGAAAGGAGTGGAAGTGGATGTAGAGCATTTCCAATTTCGATTCGGATTATTTCGGATACATTTTCAAAACTTCTAACGGCTCTAACCTGTGTGATTGTGTAATTATCTGAGAAATGTAATCTCGATAGTGAATTGTACAAATTGGATTATCTCCATCTCCCAAGTCTATAGCCTAGTCTCCAGTATCTAGCCACACAACCAACAGCGGAAGCTGAATCATTTTTGATAAAAAACGACCTGTGTCACTTTCAAATTGCTAGATCCTTTACCATTTACAGGTTACTCCTCTCCTCTCAGTGTGTCCCCGATTTCTCAAAATACGCGTAGCAATAATAGTTATTGTTGAATGGAAAACAAATTTTAATCTTGATGTATGGAAGAACTATCAACAACTAACTACAACTAAAAGACTGCAAAAATTAGATGCGATTTTGATGATATTGTCAATTTTTGTTGTTGCTGAACTGTTGTAGGAAGTGATTAAAATTAAGGCCTAGCGCTTTATTAGCAAAACAAGACGGAAGACAGCTTCTTAAAGTAACTAAAAGTGAATAATTCCTAAATCATTTGTGATTTCCCGGAGACAATATATTATTATTAACTAATCGTATTAAAGAATTCTAACGCGCGACTTACGGTGTACTCAATCACAATTTTTCTGACAAGCACGCACTGATTACTACTATTCATTAGTTTGTGGTTTTGTGGCGTGAAGTTGGAATTGAGAATGATTACTGACTGGAGTTGGAGGAAATATTTCTATTTCACTTATTGATGGGATTGCTTACTATTAATAATACTTATTACCAAGTTGCAAGTACGATTATAGATATCAGTTGTCCGCGAAAACTGATTGATTATTGAGCCCTTAACATTTGAATGTGTAGTCTAATCTTGTGAGTCAGACGGATGTTGGTTGTGATATATTTACCCTTGTAATTATAATAAATTACACAAGTAGTGTTGTTTTGTTTTGCAACTGGGATTGGGATCGTCAGTCGCGAAATGGAAACTTGTGGCAAATGACTAAGAATCTCTATTAGCAATTAGTATTCGAAAGGAGTTGTGGTTGTCATTTACCTGCCTGAGGTTGGAGTTGGGATTCAACATTTGATTAATTAATCTTGTAAGGAATTTCAAATTCAAACATTATTTTGCTGCTATATAGGTTGGTGTAAGAAACCATAATGTACTACATTACCATCTACTGTTTCGTATTACGAATGTTTATTTCTTGTTTATGTTTTTAAGATTGAAAATGTTTCTACGTACAACGATGATATGATTCCGTCACACCCACTTGTGAGCTCAAATTAACCCTTTATCGCCAAACATTGATCTAATTATATTTGTTGGCCGATGACATAATCAAATTCAGTGGCCATGGAGAAGTTGAATCCTGTCGCTGGGAATCCGACGGAACCAGTCGCTGCTAGTGCTAACCCGGATGAGAGTAATTACGATATTGTTAAAGCTACGCAGGTATAACCCAGTAAAATCAGATTCATTGGTAATGACGATTGGGATTTCTGTTTGTAAGTTCAAGTCCTCAAGTTTAAAATCACAATTTTGATTTGGTTTTCAGTACGGTGTATTTCATCGGTGCAAGGAACTGATAGATCAGGGTTTTGATGTGAATCAGCGGGACGGTGAAAACATTACATTACTACATTGGGGTGCAATCAATTGCCGGAAAGATATTGTCAAGTACTTCTTGGAGAATGGTGCAATCGTGGATGCCGTTGGAGGGGAGCTTCAGTCGACCCCACTACACTGGGCTACAAGACAGGGTCACTTAAGTATGGTGGTTCTGCTTATGAAACATGGGGCAGACCCAACTCTCCGGGACGGTGAAGGTTGCTCTGCGGTTCATTTGGCAGCTCAATTTGGTTACACTCCAATCGTCGCCTTCCTTTTAGCGAAGGGTGTCAGTCCTGATATTCAAGATCGTTCTGGCATGACTCCTCTAATGTGGGCTGCAGCAAGGGTGCACAGGTACTTTAAGACTTGTTGATCAACTAAAATTAAACCATAGAATACTGAATAGTTATAATACCTATGTAGTTTGTGTGAGTTTACAAAACGTTTAAACCATTAAATATTTTTTGTCACAGTCCCGATCCTGCTCGCCTCCTATTGACTTTTGGTGCAAATACTTCATTGCAAGATCGTACCCACAAGAACACTGCTCTGCACTGGGCAATAATGTCAAAAAATTCGGTCACTATATCAATGATAATAAATCGAAACGCTAGTCTGGACATTCCTAACGATTCCAACGAGACTCCGTATATGCTACTCAAGAAGATGAAGGAGGCGGATTGGATTGGAAAGAAAACTATCGATGCGCTATTGGAAAAACATTCTGTTGATTCTAGGCCTAGTTGGTTCAAAATTATACGCCAGGACAAAGTAAATATTTTGGATTCCACCATAAATCGTATTCACACTTCGATTTGCCATTCTAAAAGCATTTACTCTCCTCGATTTCGTTCTCCAGAGTGATGTCAGTGTTCATGTTTCTAATATCATGTTTATTTCCCAGAAGGTTCGATTTTGGGGAACAGCTGCCATTCCTTTTGTGGTGATGTACCTTTTGGGCGAAGTATTTTCGGCAGACATAAATATATGGCTAAAGACGGGACTCTTTGCCGTTTGCATTTTTACATTCCAGAGATTAGGAAGATTTGTTTGTGATGACCGTTTTATGTTAATTTTTCCTATTAGCGTCTACTTTGCTACTAAGGTGAACAATCTAGAGATTTAAGGGTCATACATTCCATTGAGTCGGAGCTATAATGCAATAGTAGCTAATTCCAGTTGATTATGTTCCTTTGTAGTTTTGGATGTATGTGACATGGTTCCTATACATCACTCCTGTAGTTCCGATTGGGCAAACCGTACTCTTGGTTAGTTCGTCCGGATTATTGTGGNCGTCTACTTTGCTACTAAGGTGAACAATCTAGAGATTTAAGGGTCATACATTCCATTGAGTCGGAGCTATAATGCAATAGTAGCTAATTCCAGTTGATTATGTTCCTTTGTAGTTTTGGATGTATGTGACATGGTTCCTATACATCACTCCTGTAGTTCCGATTGGGCAAACCGTACTCTTGGTTAGTTCGTCCGGATTATTGTGGTACAACTTCCTACGGGTTTGGTTGGGTGATCCAGGCATAATCAACATGACTGAGGATGAACGTTATCAGGTTTGAAACTAAGAAAATACAATACAGCAAAAACAAATAATTATTTTGTCCTGTAAAATAAACTAGTGCAGTGTCAGATTGTTCAAAACTCGTTTGCTTGTTTGTAGACGATCATTGACCTAGCCGAAGAAGATGGATTTGATCCCAAATTTTTCTGTACTACTTGTCTTGTTCGAAAGCCCATGAGATCCAAGCACTGCTCAATATGTGATAGATGTGTCGCGAAGTAAGTGTCTTCTTATTATTATAAGATTATGAACCCAGTTCTAAGCCGGTGCAGCCTGGCGTACTTAGATGGTTATGAATGATACATGTTGGTTGTTTGACCTACTCTAGATTCGATCATCATTGTCCATGGCTATCTAATTGCGTGGGGTGGAAGAATCATAAATATTTTATCGGATACCTGCTTTGCCTAGTTCTTCTTTGTTGTATGTATGTTTGGGGTGCATGGCAATTTTGGATGACTAAATGCGGATTAGATGGAACGCCATGGAATCTAGTCAACGTGGTTCATTGTAATCCATGGGTTAATTTCATGACAGCACAAGCAACTGTTCACGCTGTCTGGGTTTTCGTCCTCCTTTCTTGTCAGATATATCAGGTACAAACAACAAATCAAAGTGTGTCACAGAAGCACTTATTCCATATGCAAAAGAGTTTAATTGGCTATAAACATTTATTTCATTTCATACAGATTTCGTGGTTGGGAATGACAACCAATGAGAGATTAAACTGGACACGTTACTCCTACTTCAAGTTTTCCAGGGAGAAGCACAGTTCTGGTCATGGCCACAGTCATGGTCACACGCCATTCAATCGTGGTTTCTGGCAGAATACTATAGATTTTCTGGAGTTGGAATGCTTCGGCTTTATGAAGCGAGACAGAACAGACTGGTCAAGGGCTTATGCCCCCACGGGCAATCCTGATGATGCAGATTTTCATCAGTCGATTCGAGACTCGCTACCCTTAATCAGGGATAGGCGCGATAATTATCAGTATGTTTAAATTGTTAGATACAATTCAAACTGCGACTACTGGACTGGACTGCTCGCATTTAACGTGGCTCAGTCGGTGCCATATGAATATGGGAACCCTCCTAACATGTCTTACAAATTATTACGAAATATTTAATCCCTCCTGCATTTTGTAACTATTATTGTTGTTATTAGAAATTAAGGAACAACGCTTAATTCACGTATGTAGATTGGTATGTGAAATCTGAGCTGAAACTTAACATTTGGAAATTACTTGTCATTTTGACTGTAGACTTATTGTTAGGTACACAGCTTTATAAATTTTAAGAATACGACTTTCCTGTGGATAGGCAGTTAGAATTAATGCTTCAGTGTGCCTAGTAGTGCCGTGAAGCATTGTGTACAATTTAGCGTAAATGTTAAGGATTCTAACAGGAACAGCTGGAGAGGAATTAGGTCAGTGTCAGTAAATACTTTGGTTGGGATCTTATGTTTTACGAAGTATTTGCGTACAAACAACTTCACAACAAGTACATACATGGAAAATGAAAGTGTTTGTACTTGCACGTTATAGATACCGAATATAATTACCTATTTGATATTCATTCATTCCTCTTGTGAGTTAGTTCGTTTTTGAATAAATACTCTTAGGTGATTGCAGCCGGCGTGTTTATGTAGTACAGAAGTAAAAAAAACTACAGCAAAACTTTAGTTAGAAAGAATATACAGCATTGTTTTCCACAATACTAATATGAGAATCTTTGACTTTTTGGGAAGGAAATATTCTCTAAAATGGGAATGTCTTGTGTATATTAGTGAGCACATACTTACAAGGAAAAAAAATGTAAACTCGATACTTTCGCCCTTGTATTTCCTGATTGTTGCCGGGTCAGTACTGTCACAGAATACTACTACTATACATTTATTGGAGTTCGTATTTAGTTTCTTTATATTTATTTAATTTATTCTTATTTTATCGTATTACACTGTAGATATTACATTGCTATTGTAAACCCGCACTAGAATAACTATGTAGGTAGGGAAGTAGAAATGTACGACTTACAAAGGACCTATAGCCAAACTTTACTATTGTTCAGTTATGTATTTCCTCACTTCATCCAAGTGATATAGTATAAATGCTTGTATTGTTATTCGTAATAATTATTAGTATTATTGTAATTTTTGACAATTTCTGGAAGGCACTGTATAAACTGAATGCTAAAGTTGTGCACATTTTAACGCACTTCAATAATTCTAATTACGGGTTTTTAAGTCGAATTTAATTGTATAGTCAGCATTATCGAGTTTGTGGACTTCTACTTTGTTGTTAACCTCGGATTGCGATTTGTAAAATTTTGCTATTTTGGACTGCTCTTAAATTGCTCATGATTTGTTTTGAAACACATCAGTATTCTATGACAGTAGTGATATAGCGTATTACTTGTCAATTGACCTTTTGTTACTGTTACGGTAAAATCCCAAGTAAAGTATGCTATGCATCTGCTACATAATTATATTTTTCTGGGTCAAATCAAATTGTGCATGTGTTACGATCCCATACAGCAATACATACCTAAACTATTATTGACGAGGATGTAGGAATTAACTACATACATATATTATGTAGATATACATATAATTACACGCTTAATGGGAATTGAAACAAAAATGTTGTGCAAATCAAAAAGTTTTTGAAGTAAACCAACGGAGAAAATACTAAGTTGATGATGAACACATAAAATGATCAAGCCATATGGATAAACTAGGTGTAATGTTTGAAAAGCATCACCAATGTACATAATACCATGTTGATTAAAAACAACAAAAAACTTTAAACTGATAATATAATAAAATTACAATTTTCCGAATGAATCAAAACTGATGAATTATGGTCCTATCATTGGATTAAATGAATTGTTTCGCACCCGTTGTTTTGACCTTATGTGCACCACGAAATTCGTTTGAAAGTAAATAGATGAGGCAGGCTGGATGAGATTGAGATTCAAAATAGGTGGAAATAAGAAATTCTACTTGAAAACTTAATTAACTTAATCACGTATTTATTCTTTACTTTCAGTTTGTTTCACTGTTAGTGGTTCAATCTTTTCCTTTTTATCAGAAGTCATTTGAAAATATTCAGTTGTACGTTCTGGATGTGGCGAAGTCAATCAGCATCAACATCAACCAAAGCAACCGTATAATAATTAATATAATGATAATAATAACGATAATATTAATGTAATATAGCATAATAATATTAATGTAATAATTGCTTTAACAGGCAACAATGGAGTTTAATAGCTATTGAAATAATAAAATTAAAATACCTATATATAGTTGTTTTCACTCGATCATACATACAGAGACATGACGATCCAAATGACACCACATCACTATACATAGAATTCTATATGTAGTACGTTATTATTATATATTTATATATATAATATTATATCGTCTGCAAATCTATCTACTCATTTTTCTCCCTTTTAATGTTTACTATGGTATAATAACAGCTTAGTAATCTTCGCACATAAAAAATGTACAGGTATAATAATGTAATTAATTATAAAATCGTGTGCCGATGCTACTAATTATAAGTAATTACTATTACTCTTGACAATATAATAATATTATTATTATTCCTGAAATGGGTCAAGGAGCTTGTATGTAGATGTTCAAACTAAACCATCGTTGTTGTTCTTGCAGTAGTAGCCAATTTAATTGATTAAAACACGTACAGTTTTACCCGATATTTACTAGGCAGCTCAAAACTATTAAGATAATGAACCTGTACATTAACCAATACGCATAAAGATGACTTTAAGTTGCGTAGTCGAGTAGACGTAGATTACAACTGTAATTATAAGGAATTATAAGGATGATACACACCAAATACTGGATCAGCTATGAACTACAAGGACTTCAGCGGCAAATAACAATATACATTTATAACTATTTGTAGACGCTAGAATTATATTACCGTGTATGTACTTGACAGGAAAGGACAGGACAGGGACTACTGGGAGGTACACATGGTAATGGTACAGGGGTATAATTAGGTAGGTATTCTATCTCTATCGGAATTAAAAATATTTAATATTCACCCATATAAACTGGGGTATCGCCTACCGCGTAGCTATCAATTATTTGGTTTATTTTCATTATTTTTCCTTCCCTACAGATACTGTATATGTCACGTAAATTATATTATGTAGTTTGACGTAAAGTATATGGAGTAAAAAATATGGATACATACATACCAGCATAATGTTTATCGGCACCCTAAATAATTGTATTATTTATATAAGTTGTAAGGAGCAACGATAATAATGGGTAGCAGTAATAAAATTATTTTTAACAGTAACAGTAACAGCCATTTACAATATTATTCTATTCGCATTATTAATACCTGTTTTACCCCCACAAAAAATGCAACAATAGAAAACACACGAAAGTAACGAGAAACTGTTGCAAGTATGTATAGTCAATTATTGGCAAACTCCGATTTTTTTTATTACATTGGCCTTTCCGTCCACATCCTATTTCCGTATGTACGCGCATACCGAGATAACGTACTCACATGATCCAGACCTTCCCTAAAATTATGAATTAGTTTGTTTTATCAAGACTTCTTTAGTGAATTGTAACTCTCAGTTTATTTTTCATGATCAACAGTATGTTTTTTCACAATTCTTTCAAATGTCTTCCTATATTGGTAAGCCCCTTGGTTTAACTGCAATAGTATGAGCACTAGTAGGCAGCTTGCCTAAACGTACCTGCTTAACCGTATAAGGATTAGAGTTAATGGTTTTAAGCTGTTTACTCAGAGTACAAATGTCTTCGTCTGTCTTGATATTGTAGACTTGCTCTGCTGTAGTTGATGGTGGTATGTTGCGTAATGTGATGTAAATTAGATTAGTTACGTTGCGTGGTACAACATGAATTTTTACAGATTTCGTGATGATAAAATATTATTACATTTTTATTGTTGCTTATAGGTTTATAAATCGGTTACACAAAATTCTCAAAAATAATTACTTCGACCATGGATCATCATCACGATGGCCAAAGGCATCATCCAAGACGCAACTAAGCTAGTACTTAGGACGTATGAAATAATTACAAATTTAGTAATTATTAGAGCATCCGTTCGTTTTTATTAAAGGCGTTTTAGGGCGCCTTACCTTTAAAAAACCATTCATAAATATTATCATAACTGTACTATGAAAAATCTCATGCAGTCAAATCAACCAACAGTAAAACACTAAACATATTAAGGTACGTAAATTACAATAATGGTAAAGTTTTTCATATTACGTAAGTACTGGTACAAACATAACGTTTTAAATTTAAAAAAAACATTTATGCACTGTAATATTTCCTAACTTAGTGACACCAATGTTACTACTTTCGCGTATCTTTGGACAAGACAAAAGTAATCCAGCATAACTTTAAGATATTATACGAATACCTAATCTACGACAAAACCTATTTAAATTCAAACATTTAAAACCTAAAATACTCGCTTTTGAAATTATATACATGTGAGTACTCTAAAACTTAACTTAAAACTAATCATAATTTAAAATAAGTTATTATTATAGTGTACGTTGCTACTTGCAACAGTAAAGGATTCAATCTGTCTAATTTAAGTGTGGATACTTGTTTGTCTGTATTTTCTTGCTACAGAGCGACCAACGAATGTAATGTACTGTAAAGTATTTAATGTACAATATTCGTAAATCAAAAACTCAAAATAACTACCAATTTAAACTTTGAATAACCTTCTGAATAGGTAGAGGTACATCAGAGTGATTTTTGTTCCATTTTTCAATCACAATGATTCATTATCTATGTATTTAGGTACCGCGTACAACATATGGTATTGTTAACATCACTACTTACATCTGTAATTCGGAATTCATAATTTTTTTCATTCTTCCCAAATGTTTGTCATTCATGGAAAAGCTGAAAAATAGGAATCATTGTCAGGGTTATACATGCTTATAATTACAGTGTAAATGTAATCCACGTTAAAACAAATACTTACGGGATGTAACCTACCTAGTTGGTTTAACTAAAACTATACGGATTTTGATTCTAGAAATGAAGTAAAATTACAACCTTGTAGTAATTTTTGTAGTTAACGGTTTGTTTAAATTCTTGATTTCAAGTTTCGATGTGTCACGAGTGGAAATTTTGTAAACTGAAGTCTTATTACGTGAGGAACAGTACGGTATGTTAATTGCTATTACATATACGATCAACGCGTGTCAGTTTACTAATAGTAGTATAAGAATTATATTATGTAATAATAGTAATGATATAAATATATAATTACTTACTCTAATACCTTCGTCGTATCAACTTATTGGGTAGTGTAAATTTGTAAGCACGTAATTGAGTCAATTAAACAGAGAGAAAGAGAGAGTGAGTGTTGCTTCCACATACTTCGTGACTTCATTCAAGTACCAGAACTGCTTATTACCTACTACAGATTGATTGCAATGTTAAATTCCAATGCAAAAAGTACCATTTTCGCATTTGATTCTGTGACGAAAGTAGGCTAAAAATGTTTTGGGTTTCGGTGCATGGGAAGCAACATGGTGGAACTTGTGGAGAAAATCGTTTACACGCTTTTTAAGTATTCAATTACAGAATATAACATCTTGATAGAATATACTTTCATCTTAAATCCTACTAACACATTCAGTTTCATTTTTTTCAATCCTTACAAATATTACACTTTGGATCATACATTCATGAACCCAAACCTTAGTGTGTTGGCAAACCCTTGAACTCGTGTCCAATTCATATTTAACACAACGACGTGAGTGTGATGCATGTGATGCACGCACTTATACTTCATATTTAGGTGACATGTTCCTCGTGTCTAGCTAGTACTCTGTGAGACATGACCTTAGTGTAGTTCTATTTAACCGTGGTAATGATTTGAAAAGTTACACAACAAAATTATACTGTGCACTTTCCAACAACCAGTACAATTACGGTGTACATGCATAAGGTTAGAATTATGAATTAGTGTTTAAGGTAAGCAACTGTAGCTACTAAGTCTAGTATTACAAATGGATGATACAAATTAACTAACGATAAAATTAATAAGGATGATTAATTCGAGTCACGACATTTATATCCCCACGAAAATCCTCACTATGGTACTACTTGGATAGTGCTGAATTTCGGACCCTTGCTGCTTGGACCAGCCGCTTCAACTGGCTGATTAAATCTAGAATTTTGACTGCTGGACCCACTTTCATTCCAGTCAGAAGGATTATCTGATCTTTGGTAAGGGACATGAGTTTTGGACCATCAACTTTCTGTTATAGATAAATAAATAAATAGTAATACAGTTATTGTCTCAGTATATAACTCATACTATCAAACAAGCACTAAATTAAATAGAAGGATAAAACTTACTCGAGTGCTAAAGCTTTCACAGTAAGTGCCACATTCATTGATTTGCAAGAAATTTTTCACGTGGTTAACATTCCACTGTTGCGGATCGACTTCATCCATTTCGGATATGCTAGGGCAACCAATTAACCTAGGAATTACAGGCTGTCCCGGGACCACTTCTTTTTTCTCTTCAGTCTTTTTAAGCGCATTCACGACTCCAGCTACTTCCCTGATTTTGGTATCCGACGCTCGCCTAGGAGTACTTTCTTCCGGCAATGATGGGCTGGCGGCACTAGGTGAAGCCACACGACGGCGGGAAGCATCACTACCAGCTTTATCATTCACGCTCACCCCTTGCGGCATGGACGGTGATGTTAAGTTTGCCCCGGAGTAATTGAGTGAGCTACCGGCTTTAGCTGTTGACAGGCGATTTGTGACCTTCGATCCGGTTCTACAAAGTAAAAATTACAAAAATATTATAAATTTAGCTATCCCTGAAGAAGGACGCCAAAGTGTGTTCGAAAGCTCGGAATTGACAATAAAATCAATTCAAAGCATCCACTACTCCATTTCTATTTTAAATTATAATTACGCTTAGTACAATTTTATAGGTTATAAAAAAATACAGAATATTCACTGTGATGTTATGCCAAACCCAGTGGTTCCGCTATATTCTTTTATTCAAAACTATTGACTCAAAACGCCGAAAATTATGTTTTTTTCAAATGTTTAATGTACTCATGCAAAAATAACCGCAAATCTCCTAAATATAAAATAATAATTTAAGTACTTCGAAGCGATGGTTTTGCTGACACGAATCGCAGACTTCTTACGCCCCTTTTTGCCCTTTTTAGTTTGCGGCGCGGCTATCACAACAGGTGCACGGGGAGGTTCTAATTTATGTCCAACTAGCTCCGACCATCCTAATGGATAAATATCAGGGGAATTCGCATCCAGCCACTGGTCATATTCCTCTTCCCATCCATCAAAATGAATTTTAAGAAGGCGACCCACAACTTGAGAAATCGTAGCAACGCAAATAAGTCGCGGATCCATCAAGTCAGCAGCTTCTAGTCTCATTTTTACTTTCAGGTCATGTTCCAATGGCTCCTAAATCGAACAAAGGACTAACGTTATTTGCTACATCAGTTGTATTAAGGATCATGTCCACTTCACTTTACCCTCAAAGTTAAAGTGAAAGTACAACTTTGTTGTCCAGTTAACAATTACGTAACCATGGCCACAAAAATGAGAAACTTTACCTTCCTTGGTTGATAAAGTGAAGTGGAAATGAGCCTTTATACTGCCATTATATTTGTAATAAAGTTTTCAACTAGCAATAATCGCACCTTGGTAAAACCTCATCGGTTACGATACTACTTTCTGCAAAGCTGAATCGAATAGTATTGATGATGAAGTTACCTTTTTCAGGAGACGGAGGGGAGCGGCCACGGATTTAGTAGCTTGTAGATAACTTTGCCAGTCAAAAGATTCTTTGGCATAACCATGCGGAGGAGTCAATATGAGACCATGGCCAGAGGAGAAGCCACAAGGAAAAATATACGGTGATGTGACGTGATAACAAAACCAATCAGATCCACTGGCATCTTCTTCATAACAATCAACTCGAATCATTATATATCCCATCTTTAAAACTTTTTTGATGGTAGCAGCACATATGGCTGATAAATTTAAAGGATCGATTGCTTCCACTTTCATTCCTTCTTTCAGATCTATATTGTCATAACTGGGAAACTTGAACGCTGATCGTTGCAGTGGATCCGGACGGTATGTCTTGGGGGCCACTATTTCGTGACCCACGGTGCTTGCCCATCCCACAGGATGAATAAGTGGTGAGTCTTCATGACACCAAAATCCTACACCAAAAGTCAAAAGTTATTGGTCATACATTTTAGGACGCATACCTGGCGCGGAATATAAGAGCAAAGATGAAGCTAGAAAAGCGATATTCATTCCATTTTAAACTACCTCCGTCCTCGTCGGTATCAAAATATCTGACGTGTAGTCTTTTACCAACTATCCTTTGTACCACTGCAAGTCGGAGTTGACAAATACGGTTTTTGTCTACAACCTCTAAGTGAGAACCCAACCTACAGTTACACCAAATTAAGATTAAGATAAAACCATTTATATTAATAATTCATTGGATAATACATACTATTGCTCAAGACATCAATGAATACCTAACAAGGTAGTACTTACTCATATTTGGACTTAAGACCACAAGCTACTTTAGTCTGAAAATTTTGAGGCAGAGTTCTTGCTCCTGTTAAACGCTTAACCAGAAAATCCCTCCAGTCAGCAAATTTTCCCGAAATAGCTACACAAGAATACACAGTTTAGTATAGCGAAGCAGATCAATCCCACATACTGCAGATTAAATCCTTAGGTACAATAACTAACAGCATTTATCCTTCCTAATATCTACTAAAGGAATATGTAAAATGCAATAATTTTAGGAATCGAAGATTACTTCTAGGCGGAATCAATGGTTTTCCTTTTGTAGCACACCATCCTACATGGTGAACATCTTCAGAGCACAAGTTTACCCAGAAGTCGCTTGCACTATAATTTCCGAACCCCTCAAAACGAAGAAGCACTTTATAGCCTGCAAAATAAATTAAATTAAATTAAACTAACCATCACATTTCGCTTTCGATTTATGTTTAAAGAAGCTTATTAAACAGTTTTACTATTGTAGGTACCTATATCAGTATGCTAAAAATAAATCAATAAAGACGCAATCATCTTACCCTGAATCTGGATAACACTTGCTACCCAAAAGGCAGTCTGGTAACTCATTGGATCTACATCATTATTTTCGACTTCGACTTTCATACCCACAGTTACATTTTCCCACAAGTACGAAACAGGAGCCTAAATTAAACAGAGTAATTACAATTAAGAACTATGTACAAGTAGTTAAACTCATATGTAATAGCTAAACAAGTTTGTCTGAACAGATTTATTAATCAACACCAAACTATTTCACTACCATCTTCCAACAAACTTTCTTATTGGTAAACATTAATGAATTCTTACATGTTTGAAGCTAGACACATTTGCAGCAACAAATCCTGGCTCATTTAGCATCCTAGTCCAGTCATAGGTTTGGTCCATGTCAATTTTATTTCGCTTAACGGGTATGTCCATGTCACTATAAGAATTTGAAGCCGACGATGTTGAACGATTTCCATCATGTATTGATGACCCTCGAGAGGATTCTTCATGTTCAAAGTCAGCCTCCACCGGTTCATCTTTCGTACTGGTTGTACTGGGGATTGCAGTCTGCTAGAGATAAATAAAATACGCTTTAATCGAGACAGCACCGTCAATCTACAATTTGCAATACAGGAATCTAAAAGTAATAAACTATGCATCTCGGTTACTGCCTGAACTGCCTTGTCTAAAATCAATTAATTTTGAATGCGTGTCCTAGCTGGGAACACCATGGCTACAAAAAAGGAAAAATAAATACCCATAGCACATAAGTAACAGCAAAGATCGGTTGTCAATCGTTGTTAACAACCATGCGATTTCAACAACACCTAAAACCCTAAGCAGGCAAACAACAGTACCTACTGCTCTAGCTGCAGATCCAAAATCTAAATCGAAAGTCCAAAAACCCTGAGTATACAAAATGATCCGCTACAAACTCAACAGTGAACTACAAAACGAAGATTTTTGGGAACGAATTTTAAGTTAATAGTACGAATTATACTAGCGGTAAACCCACTAAAAGTTAGTTCGTCTGGTAGTTGGGTAAAGTGGTGCTTGGGTGATAGTTGCTATGGAGATTCAACTTTTTAGCACAATACATACTACCCAACATTACCTGCTTGGTTAGCTTGCAATTGTTTGCATGAAAATAAATTAAAAACTAATGTTAATGCAAAAACTACTTTTCTACCGTTTTACCCGACTACCAGGCAAACTAACTTTTAATGGGTTTACCGCTATTATTTAATTTGGTTAACAAGAGTTTTACCGATGTAAATCCTTGATGCCAAAATTGTTTGCAACTAAACACATCAGCAGAGGTCCTTTTACCCATATTTCGCGCCTCTAAATTATATTCGAGATTGTAAAATAATGTCACCTAAAAAACCTGGTGGTTAAGGTAAGTTATTTCAACCGTAATATTTCGAAAAAATGCCAAGTGCCTTTGAATTTACTCCCCACAAATAATTCCCTGTGAAAAATAAAACCCGTACTCAAACTTCGATCTTTTAAAACGAAAAAAGTGAAAACAATTTTATTGTAGCAAGACCACAGATACACGATGATGAGAAACAAGCTGAGCAAACTCGCAATAAACTGACCAGGTGAATTACGTACGACAACTTCAAAAAATTATATAAAAATTGGTGTAAGGATAATATGTGACACTACTACACTACAACACAAGGACTAAATGTATCTTGAGTCAATTACACTACGGATTTCCTTATTCCAATAAATATACTTCAACTGACGTTCAAGGTCTCCCGTAGCAACTTTAAATGTTTTAATAATAACTTTTATCATCAGTATCAAGGTAAGATTTTACATGCTGTGGTAAAAATGCAATTCCATAAATTCCACTAAATAAATCGAGAATGGCTCTTAAACGAAGGTATGCCATAATTCCGCAAGATAACTACATCTCAATGCAGCTAACAAAGATAACCGAAGTTAATTTTGATATCGAAGGAGAGGTTAATGGCCGACGATACAAGCAACAACTTCACAAGGTTACTAACCAACTAATTTAAAAAGTTTCGCACAAAATGTCCATAATAATTTGTTGGGTTATCAACAATTTACATCGATGATACTCGTGCACGGTACTAGGTACTTTCACATAAATGTAGTATTTCAAATCCGTATCGTATTCATTGCAAAGATGTTCTTTTATCTCAAATGCACAAGGTGAAACCTCTCGAAACGGAAGTTATGAATAAATTGCACTTTATCTATCGATGTTACATGCACACCTTGGGGAGTACAAATAGGTAATGCTCCCTATATTTAGTATCAGATCTTAGACAAGACACCAAGGGACGCAATTATATCAGTGAAATTTGGGAATCTTGATAATAAGTAAATGTTTCTTACGGCGATGACAAATTCAAGATAAGAACAAATTCTAACTCACCAACAATTTAACATGTTCCTGGTTATCGGATGATTTCGTAGCAGCTCTGACACACTGATTGCTACAGAAGTTTCTCTTTTTTGTGTAGAACGCATGTTTCACTCCTAGTTTTCCACAGTGTTCGCACTTAGCTGAAAGCATTTGAATAATTTTCTTCAACGTAATTACGCGTAAAAATGATAAACACAAACAGCATTCGACTTGAAGGTTACTATGTAAATGTAATCGATTCCCATTCAAAGTCTTCACACATTTGCACCTCAAAACTTATCTCTTTAATTTATTGTAAGAACAATTTAAAAAGCATACCCATGCCATCATTGAAAGGAGATGATGCTGTGTCACTTGTGATAATCTTTCTCCTGTCCACACTTGAACTTGCTCCATTAGCATTATTACTTGTATTATTACTCACAGGGTTTACGTTGGCTGGTGTAATAGTTACAGAATTATTACTGATTACATGCGAACTAGACGTCGGTTTACTGCCCCCAGTACCCGTCACAATAGTAACCGAAACGCCATTACTTTCTAGGTTAGCTGTACTAGTATTAGTCCAGTTCTGTGGTGGATTGATCGGCATAATTTTAGCTGTTTTTGGAAAATCTGTTAACATCGGACCTTGGCTAGTAGGATCTAGCATCCCACGTTGAGCTATATCTTTCCATATACTAGTTCCTTCTCTTTCTGCAACGTTCAAGAAAATAAACCATTAAAATAGGTTGATTTCAAACGGGTGAAAATCAGTTTTTTAATAATTACGATTACATTGGGACCAAATAATCACTACACAATTATATACTATCCAACATAACCACGCTAATCAGAACTAGAACTTGCATGCCATTTAGTAACGACAGAGCATAAATAAATTTCAAGAAGTATTTCTAAATTATTTTACATTCAGTCAAAAGTAATTACATTAATTAATCGAGGAAATGAGCTGTCAACTGTAGGAACATACCTGAGTCTTTTCCTTTCCCTAGTACCCAATTGGTGGAGAGTAGCATGAAATTACAAAATAGATATACACATTTTACACCCAGTTACTATAATTTAATATTTCTGAAGGCTAAGCCATTGCATGGCTCAAATACTAACGAACTAGTACTAACAACACAAACGGGAAAAGAAACTGTAAGAGAGTTAAACCAGATTCACAAAGAATGTATGTTATTTTTCGAAGGCACTCTTGCAATGCAAAGAAACAAAATAAATCTGGCCAGATAGTAGAAGATATGTGAGTAATATTACTTTGAAAAAAGGATAAGATAAATGTTGATTGCAAATACTTTCATTGTATGTGTGTGCATAAAGATAAGAATATATCGAGCATGTTTTAATTTGAAAAAATTCCAGCGTATTCATCATCATCGTCGCATAGGTATTGAATTTTAGTCGAAAACTACACTAGTAATTGGTAACGAGTAGTATTTCGTGACTCAACTGGATAGCACATGATCATATAGTCAGTAATTATTATTCTTCGTAAGTTTAATCTAACTTAACACGAGATTTAAAAGTGTAGTCGTTTTAAAGGCAAAAAGTTCAAACTGTTCAAAATAATAAACAAAGTTAATCTGTTATGAGGGTTTACTTTGTCCATGGGGTAAGTACTTTTGAAGTACCAACATGGTGAATAAAGTTTTTACGCTCTCGCTCTTACCTGAAACAATGTGAGTTTCTTTAGACATACTCAAAAAAACTAGCACACCACAGTCTAAAGTCTTGTACGTTGGACGTAATCAAAATCCTTCGAAATTACATTTAGCTAACCTATGTTGATTAATTTATACACATATACATATATATTATTTGCGTACACAACTCTGTCTGATCTGATAGAAAGTAAAAAAATGAATAATAAGAAAAAGCACAGTTTGAAGTTGCAAGACAACAGAATACACCTTATTAACGCTATTTATTTACAAGGTACCGCCAGTTTTTTCTGTTGAAATAACTATTAAGTCTTCCTTCTTCTGCCCACTGTTCTGTATGCTCGAGAATCAGATTCCAGTTTGTTATTTGTAAATATTTTGAATATGCAGATTATCTTTAGACATTCCTTTATACTGTGTTATAATCGTAGGTTCACTCACATCACATATTCACCAAGTCCAAAACCTACTTCCTATCTTCCTATGCACACTGGACGATGTCGACAACAGTATACATATATATACATGCAGATAGAATCAAACTTCTAACTTATCAGTCTGATTTGTGAATCTATTGTTAATGATCAAAATGGAAATATTGGAAATGATGATTTCGATGATGATGACGATCTACTTCAAGATCAATTCCTAACGTCAACACATACAACATTTCTACAATCAACAATTCCACTCAACTGTTCCAACATCAAATGTAACGTACACAAGGGACGAATATGATATAGCACGAACACTATGAATATTTTAGGATTTCTTATAACGTTATTGTACTCGTATTTAGATATCTTTTTTCTAATCCATCCATGCTTACTGGTTTTTCAATTCTACGGCAAATCTTCGTCCGCTAACTTCCAACTTGAACTTCCTTGATTACAGAGACACAGACACAGCCAGCGTGATTCCAATTCCGATCGGGTCAAAAACAATCCTATCAACTATCACCTTAACAAATTGCCAAACTCCCTTCCAGTCACCAATTCAGCCCTCAACCGAAACCGAAACCGACTTGTAACATGTAAGTTTACTCCTAGTCAAAAGTCAACATTCAATATTGACGACAATTTGAAACAAGCGTTTTAAACTTACTCAAGTCCTTTGAATTCGAATGGTCAGGATCAGGATCAATCAAGTCCCTTTACGCCAACGCAGATTCAATTATGGAATTAAAGTACCTATGTAATTACTATCTTCTCACAAAATCGTGTTATTTGGATTTGTAGATGGATTGCTCTCTGTCTGTGACGATAATGATGAGGTTGTCTAACGGCAACGGTATTTACGGTATACAGTATATAGACGTAGACTTTGTATGACTGACTGTCGGATGTAGACGTTGGACGTAGACACAGAGAGGTTGCCGACGTCGACTAACTTACTTACTTTCTACTACTTAGTTTTGATTTGGTGTGGAGGCAAAACTATAATTATAACACGGCAATGACTTTGCAGCAATTGCTATCATCGTATAAAAATAATGATAATAATAATAATCAGTCCATTGGCTCTGGTTCATTTTCGAGTCAGATTTAAGATTCAGAAATGAGACAATTAGTCAATTAGTAGTTCTCGAGAAAGTCAATTCAAAGTTGGATTTGGTTTTGTTTTGTTTCTTGGGACTGAGTCCGTCCCTGTCCGTCCCGTTGTGATCGTGATCGTGAGTGATGTGGCGGCGGATTTTCTACCGTACCGTACTTATTTCCAGTACTTAATACAGTTTAATTTTATTGTTTTGTTGTTGTCTTCTAGATTGAGTTATTCGATTGAGTTGAGGAGATTGGGACTGTATGTAGGATGTATGTTTTTTTGGCGAAATGAAGCGACAGCGAAGCGACTGAGTGACTGTCCATTCCATACCAACAAACCCACGGAGTGGAAACCCGAAGAGGGAAAGGAACTAGAGGAAGAGGGAAGGAGGCAAGACAGGGAAGCAAGCAATGGAATGGAATCACAGAGCCTCCAATGCCTCCATCCACAGCGTTTAGCATTTAGCAAGTTTACACAGAGGAAGATAGACGTGGTGGAAAGTGTGAGGAGCCAGAGTGACGGGCAAAGCAGTGACTCGCACTCTCGCAACCACAACACAACTACTGCCACTCGCACTCACAGTACTCACACTCAGTCTTTCCTCCAACCAAACCATAGGAAACCAGCTGTTCTAAACCATGCACTTTCCTTCCACAACGCATTCCAGCGCTCTCTCACGTCTCCCTGTACCTCCACCACCTCCATACTATCCGTACTTCTCTTCCAGCCATTAAGTCAGTAGCGTAACTAGGCGTTACTTGTACGTAAGCCTGGGTCTACAAGTAATTTTTCAGAATGCACTCCACGAAAAAGACGCACTTCTTTTAGACATTTATAGGAAAACGACAGTTTTTTTAAATTGAGAAGAAAAAGACGCAGTTTTTAAAACACGAAACATGCCGTTTTTTAAAATACGAAACAGATGCAGTTTTTTGAAATACGAAACAGACGCAGTTTTTTTTAAATTTATAGGAAAACGACAGTTTTTTAAATTCAGACGAAACAGATGGTTTTTTAAAACACGAAAATGACGCCGTTTTTTGAAATATAAAAGGGACGCAGTTTATTAAAACACAAAACAGATGCATCTTTTTAAAACACGACAAAGAAGCAGTTTGTTAAAACACGAAACAGATGCATCTTTTTAAAACACGACAAAGACGCAGTTTTTTAAAGCACGAAAGAGTGGCAGCTTTTTAAACTGAGACGAATAGGACGCGTTTTTATTCGAAAACGACCCAATTTTTTAATAATTTACACTAGATAAGATACAGTTTGTTTAAAAGCATGGAAAAGACGTAATTTTATTTGTAAACACCAGAGAAGATCCAGTTTTTCATTTTCATGGAAAAGACGCAGTTTTTTTAAAAGTTACATAAAACGACACATTTTTTTAAAATTTTCATGGAAAAGATGCTGTTTTTTCTGATTTACACTAGATAAGATTGTTTTTCAAAATGCATGAAAAAGACGCAGTTTTGTTATCTACAGGAAAACGATGCAATTTTTTAAAATGTTCATGAAAAAGATGCAATTTTTTAAATCTATGCGAAAAATACACAATTTTTTAATAATTTTACGGAAAAGACACAATGCTTTATAACTTACACTAGATAAGATGCAGGTTTTTTAAAATTCTATACTGGATAAGATCAAATTGTTTGTAGGCCTTCACGAAAAAAATTCCTGTGGGCACTACTGCATTTCATCTCCACGTTCTCCCCATATCCTCCACATTCAGCCAAGCCAACTTCCATCTTCCCTGTCCGTATTTTAATTATTCCAAACCAAAGCCACCATCTTCCATTCCCCTGCCCTCCAATCGAATCTTCAACTTTACCACGCTAAATTCCTTATCGTTAGTTATGTATGTACCTACTTTAACGAACTTCTCCACCCATCGTCTCGGCCTAGCCAAAGCCAAATAAAGTAGGTATGTATGTAATCCCTATGAAGGAATTCGATCCCTAACTGCAATTCCCCTCTGCGTCTTAGAAATAGGTGACAGTGACATTGAAATTGGTAATTGCAACAAACTATGCCACTGCTATGTTAGTGTCACCCATGCCTTGATGATGATAATTTCTAAAAGGCGGGAGGAAAGCATTATGCATATGTAAAGAAAGAGGTATACATGTAATAACGTAGGTAGGTAATTCTTTTTTGATTCTATAAAATCTCATGGAAGATCTGTTCTGAACAAGCTGTGCTGATTTGTTTTGTGTCAACCACTTATTTTTCCCAATTTGAAATCTTATTGCTAGTTATCACCTACTAAGATTAAGAATAAAAGAATTTATCTAAAAATCATAAGCATAGTATATACATATATGTAAAGTACAAAAGTTTGTTCCCGTAGAGTGATTACCGATTGCGATATGAATCTCTTTAGACCATCCGGCAGGATGATAGTGTTAGTTTTTTTGGACTTTTTCCTTTCTCCTAAGATCATCGGTCGCAGCTTTGTAGTTATCTTATTGTCTAATTTACACCCAAGTGCGAAAAGAATTGCGTAAAACATGTGATGTCCACCAGTGTCTGTGATCTCATGCATAATCGGGACCAAATAGAACATTTACGAAGATTTGTGAAGAAACAGTAAAGAAGTATGAATACCTACAAATACCGTAGTTATGCGCGTTACACAGGTACATAGTGGTAGTTGGATCTCAGGCTCTGACTATAACACTTACATAGGTATGCAAATTGAAATTGGCAACTTTAAAAGGTTATAAAAAAATCATCAGTCGGTACAAAAGGTGGTGAAAGTATAAAAATTGGTGTCAAAAACCCATTGAGAAATTCGAAAAATTATAAACGATAAAAAATCGGTTGGCTTACAAAATTTCCCACTTAACCCCATTTCCGGAAATAAAAAGTATTATATTATCATTGATCTTAAATATTAACATTGTAAGTATATAAAATATATAAAAAGTGAAATTAAGCTATAATAACTGTACTTTAAGAACGTTTTGTAACGAATACTGAGGCTATTCATTAGCTGTGTCATAGTGACTTAATAAAGTTACTCTCTCTTACTACAAAACCAGAACACCAAATCATTTCAAATGGTCTCATGATGATTCCTACTGCAATACAAAATCCTGAAGTCTGACGGCGTTCTAGTGTAGAGAATACAACGATTTATCATCTGTCATATATGGTGTTCCATTATGTCGGATGGGAACTCCCTGCCTAATTAAGAAATAAGAGCAATTCATGCCATATTAGACTATCTGTAGTAGACAAGAAAACATGCAAGATCCTCTCCTAATTTCTTCTAAAAATCACGCAAGCAGGTATAATGTACGTAGATTAGAAGTTACAGATTCATACCTAACTACCCGCGTCGTATAACTACCTATGTACTTATGCGTTTTTGATTAGTAATAATCTTTGATTGCCTACATGAAGTAAAGAAGTAAAAACTTAGGCAGATTATGAACTTTGACCTTTAATATCTCGGCTTCTGGTGGACAGCGACCAAACCAACATATTTGGAATCAGCGTCAAAAACTCTATCGGATAGGATATAGAAAAAGAAAAAGAGTATAATAAGTAAAGGTCATTTTCTTTAGTAAATATGGGAAGCTGATGAACGTAGTGGATGATATCACTTCAGTTTAAAACCATGATCATGGGACAGTTTAAGGTTTAAGTAGTTATAAGTTAAAATGAATTGTAGAGAGCAAGGCGACTTTGGTAAACTAAGAAGGGACACTGGTCACTGTTTATATGTGTATTAGTTTTGTGATTGTAGTTAATGCCATCCCCTTGGCTCCACTTTATTATACATTTAGGGTATATATGACCTTTATTCACCTAGAATCTTTTTTGATTTTTTATACCCTATTCGATAGAGTTTTTGACGTTGATTCCAAATATGTAATTTGTTTTTGTCGCTCTCTACCAGGA
>JAAXYX010001401.1:0-23360 GCA_036851915.1 Ptenothrix huangshanensis | reverse complement strand
TTTAAAATTACTGTGGGATTTTTTTGAAAAAATGTACATCACCATAGTAATTTTTACATTTTTGCAAGTACAACGAGTTTACAACGACTCAGGTTTACCTCTATTGTTTGTACCAATTTGTAGCGCCACTTTGGATCGCATGAAAATTGGATACATGACACTTTGAATCTTCAACGACGATATTAAACAAGCTCCTCTCCGGTTTACGCTTAGATACAAATACCATGATTTACATTTAAGGCAGGCGTATCTCAAGTATTTAGAAGGGAAAATCGATACAGGTAGTTTGCACCTTCAACGACAATATATACAAATGCAATTAGCTGTATAACTGCCTACTTCCGTGAATCTGTAAACTACTCCACTCATTCAAATACAACTATGTATGCATCCTTCGGAGTCATCAACAACTTATTTTCCTCTCTAAATACAACTAATCAAGTTGTCAATTTCAAACGGCAAAATCATATGCAAAGTGAGTCTGTATAAGCCGATTACAATTATTTTACAAAGCCTACAAATTATAGTGTTGTAATTTAAACCATTGAACACTACCAGCTATATAACAATTAGGAATACATATTAACATATAACGTCACTGAAGAAGTAGTAGAAGCTAGTGTTGTCCCATTCCGTAAGCCACTACCCTGAGAACTGAGTTCCAGAATAGACCTGGGGTGGAACTGGAGTGGAATAGAACTGACAAAATGAATTTTTTGGAAGAACTGGAACTGACTAAATAGAAGAATAGGCAAAGAATAGTAAGTGGAACTTTGGATTTCTAGAATTTTTAACTTAAAACGAGAACTGACAAAAAAACGAACAGTGGAAATGGAACTGACTGGAACTGATAGGTTAGAGATGATGTAGGAATAGTAGCGACTGATGTAACCGAGTGAAGGAACTTTATGGTAGTGGGACTGAAGATTCAAGGAATAGGACCACACTTGTATGAGCTCAAGCTAATAGCATAGCCGCTTGCATCTATGGTTTATAGTCACCTAAAAGTTATATATATGTTTATAGGCTGAAACTATTTTTTCAACGACGATATGTATAATCACCTTTTAAAATAACAAGATATGTTAAGAAAAATTTAAATAAGGCAACATACATAACTATACACAGGTACCAATAAATTGCTTACTTTGGTTCATAATTATATCTTATATCTGATTGGGAAGATAATTACCTTGACAAGACTTGCATTAATATAGTTGCACGGTCCATTGTGTAGAACAACACGACTGTGATCAAATGGACTGACATCTCTATACCGATTTAATGGCTTGTTGACTGGAGAACGAGCTTCTCCACACGGAAAGTCATAGCTGGAGCTCTCTTGTCGTATATTCTATTTAAAATCATATCCAATAATTCACAAAAAGTAACAAGAGTATTTATAAATGGATTAATGCTTAAAATTATTGTGTCACGTAACCCTCCACTATATATTGTTACCCGAGTTGGCGAAAAAAAACTAGGTATAAATGCAGAATTAAATACATACGTGCTATAGACTATAAGTATTGAATGATCACAATAATTACATGTATATGATTTTAAGATGAATTTCATGCAAAAGATCATGCGACGCATTACAATCTCAAATTTCTGAAATCAGGTGAACTGCTACTATTAGATTAGAAGTAGATGTTATTGACAATAAGATATTATACCCAAATACATATGTATATTGTACAACCTAAATGTTTTGAATCCATGTAATCTCACCCGCTATTCTATTATATGATTATACAGGAATGCACGCAGAATATGTGTATGTAATTAATTGCTCGAAATAACTTCTAGAGTAGGATTCACAGAAAATGTGAGCAAAATAAATCAATCAAGCATTCTCAATTGAGTCAAATAAGCTACATGCTATGAGTTATAAATCCGGTCTGAAAATCCCGACGAAATTGCTGAATGGAAGCTAATCGTGACATAAGAATTGAAAATGAGAATTAAAAACCAACACAGCTATACTCCATCCATCTTATAACGATAAAAGGAACTTAGCACGGTAACAACGTCAGGCCAAAACATTACGCAATAAAAAATTATTAAAGCAAACAAGAATTTTTACTCATTTCTACATCGCATATAAGGGCCTAGTGTCTGGCCAGCTTTAACCATAAATTAAGGCAAGGTTCCATACGATAATCCACCAGTTTTCTGCTGACTTGAAAACCTTTATTTCGCGTCATGCCTTGCCATGCCACATGTCCTGAAACTCTCCTTAAATATAAAAGGAATCTCAACGGATGATGTTACATTTTCTACATCTTGTGTGGGATCATATCACTGTAATGTTAAGAAAAATGCAGAGGGGGGTGTTCACATATTACAAGGATTGAGGTTTCAGACTATGCACTGCCTCAGTTATTTCAAGTTAAATTGCGTAATTATCATCGGTATAAGTTAAGCTCGTAAACGTGTCACTTACACTTAATTACATAGAGATACAACGCACATAGGCGTTGAAGGTACAAGTTTAACATCATTTTCGTAACAAGTGCGTATTACGTTTTCAGAGAGGATGTTAACGTTTGCAACTTTAACAATACATATGTGACATCACCCTCGTATCTTCTCGAGAAGTTGCAAAATGCAGTAGTTATGTCTCTTTTGAAAAAATACGTTGTACCATTTGTACCTTTTTAATAAATAGTAATGTCTAAATGAAACTTTTTTCGCAGTTCCCAAATTACAAGTTTTTAAAAAAAAAAAATACAACACTTAAATTAAATACGTCTGGAACTTGAAAATCAAGCCTGGAATTCATTGATTTTTATTGCATGAATTGCCATGTATTTTAATTTTTCAAATGTCACATAAATGGTGCGTCTTGTGTTTAAATTAAATATGCAACTGACTAAGCTGCCTCACGTAGCTTGTTGCCATTAACACGGTATAAATTACGCATTTCTATATATTCCATTCGTTTACATCACGATAATAATTTGAATTAGTCGTTTTATTCTTCTTCAACCGCAAAAACTTTCACACGTAAACATCAATTACAATGGTAACTTCTGAACCATATGTAAACACAAATCAAAAACCCACATCAAATAAACATCCGGAACAACATTACACATAGACCTGCCAGCTGTAATTCTGAAGTATGACTACTGCAGAATGCTGACTGCAGCTGTAATTAAGAAAGTTTTTAACCAAGTGTTTAACAACAGTATTAAATTTATTAATAATGAGTACAGAAAAGGAAGAATAAAATAAAAGATACGAAAGATACGCCAGGCTGGGCCAAGGCAAGCGAAACAAACCAATCCATGCAAGCCAGGCGCTACTCAAATTAATTTTTATCATTCCAGTTCCAGGAAATCAAAGTTGAAAGTAATTGCTAAGAGTGCCTCAGATTAATGGAGCACAGAGGGAGAAAGAGCACAGATAGTACTTGAAACAGAAAGAGTCAAATGACTCCAAGCAGTTTAACTTTAACCTCAATAAAGAGAAGCACGTGTCAGGAGCGAAAAATGAAACGACGAAACAAAACCAAATCGATTTAGATAGTTAAAACACGTATGTATGTACACTAGTATCAAATGAAACATTATTTCTAACAACGACGAAATTACGTAGGTAATACCTACTTATGTTAATTGTTACAATTTTAAGCTGAATTTAAATTTGAAAAAATAATTCTTTGAATTTAAAATTCAAGCCCATGCTAATTTATAGTAAACTAGATCATTGTAAAATTGTAGGACGATAAAAGTGTGTTCGAAAACTCGGCGACAAATTACCTAAAATAGTTTCTAGGCATCCACTACATACTCCATTTTATTTTAAGCTATAAAATGAAAATACTAGACAGAACATATTTCTACCATTGACCATCATGTAACATGCGCCTGTGGAACAATTATTAAATACCTAAATGTAATTAATTTGCAGATGAAGAGTATAATAAGTCCAGTAATAATAATTTTACAGGAGAGTTAAAAACTAGAGATGGACATTGCGTATAAAATAATTTGTTAGTTCTTGAATAAAAAATAAAACCAATCAGGCACCTGTACTCAAATATACAAATTCAAATTTTTATTTGAACAAATATTATATTCCTATTTACCTATTCGTCTTCGAATTATTACGTTAATGACCACAAAAAATAGTTAATCAGAATTCGGACAAAGAAGACTTCCGAAAAGAATTACTAGTCGTGCAAAACTAGAAAACTAAATCAAAACTACATCAATTTTATATGGAAGATCCGTAGCCTGAAATTTTGACAGGACACTGGACAGATCCTTGACAATAAAGCAATCACAGTATAGTTTGGACGCATTGAAAGCTTAAGACAGAATAACAACGCTTGATACAAATTACAATCCAAATAATCATGAAAGAAGTTCGTAATTAATTATTAATTTCATTACAAAAAGTACATATTTGCTAACCAAATCATGTCCTTAACTATGAATCCAAATTTCAAATTTGTATTTTTGTCCAAAAGAATATTTATATTTATGTAGAAAAATAATCCATAACACTTTCGTCTAACACTTTTGTCTCCCTTTTTCGCTTCGCCCACATAAGTTTTTGAAATGTCAAAACGATGCGTAAACGCGGTAAACTATGCACTTTGACAACTCGCAAGTTTACGCTATAGAGTGATAGTTCTACCCGAGCTGTTACCCCACTGTATACAAGGGCACTGCAGCTCATTACTTAGTAAAAATCAGTCAAATTTACCCACATTAAATTACTTGGAATTAAAGGTTCAGTGGTGCGGAAGATACAGTAGCAAAAGGTCAGCGGGTCAACGAGTTCTACCAGCAAGAATAATATCATACGGACCTGGATGACTTTTGATGTTCTTTCCGAAAAAGTACAAATCCGAAATTTGGAAGTTCATGTAGTGGTTTTGTGTTTTGAAATTAACTGCTACCTGTGATCATTTATTTAATATGCCTAATCCATACTGTCTTTGTTCAAAACCTTGGTACTACGTACCTTCACGGATTGTCAATTATCAACCAACAGAATACCTTGAGGTAGCTGGACGAGCTACAGTCCAGCTACCTTTACCTTAATTGGTAATGTATTTACAGCCAACAGTATGCAATTGTTGTAGAAATCGTTTTAATCTCTATACGGCGATAGCACGGATTTTCGTATCCATACCTTAAAAATGTAACAACACACTCCATGCAAATTTTCGTACTTTCCTGACGAAGGACGCCAGTGATCGTTCAAACGCTTGATAATAAAAACAAGTAAATTGCTTTCCACTACTCTATTGTTGATATACAATTTTATTGAATCAAGGTTGGCAATCAGTCCATTACTATTTAAATTCAGATACCTTCCAACAAAAAACAACAAAAAACATACGTTACTTACTTGAAATAGAGAAATCCATCCACTATTTGCGTCGATGTTTTCTACTTCCTCTTTAAGTCTCTTAAAATGTTCGTCCATAGTTGACGATATTATTACGAAAATATTGGTATTGAAATAATGACGCCTTTAAATTACTACTTAATTTTACCGCAGAACTGGACACGGGCAGGCAACTCCCTAGAAAAACTGTGCCTTACTAATAAATAACAATAGCCTTAACCGTAAAAACCACAATCAAAAAGTCGAAATTCAAAGCAACAACATGAACTTCAATGTTGAATACAGTTCAGCCCAAGTTTTTCGTCATGTAGTGCTTGCTGATTTAGATTCTTCTTCCTATGTTCTATGCAAATATTTTCTGAAACTCGATTCCGAATCCCACAGTACTAGTTAATTCTTTAGCTCCGTGCTACACTTAATTGTATGATCTTGCAGAATCACTGACTGTTGGTTGGAAGTTTGAAGAATAAAGTCGATGCTGGATGGTGTAGTCAGTAGTTGGATTTGGTTTGGATGGAGTATCAGAACATTCAGAACCACAAAATATAATTGTGTCTGTACGAGCCGAGGTTGTTCGTAAATAAATGTCGAGCAGAGCTTCCAAGAGAAGTGAGGTCCAACCAAATTAGCGCTAGCTGAACTGACTGAATCAGTTTTCAAGTGTTGGTGGAGTGTAGAGTTAGATGCTTTGCTATACCAGTGTGCACGAGCTTAATACTCACCACGCATGTACACCTTTCCCCTGCTTTCTCCGCGAAGAACGAGCGAAATGAATGCACGAAACTCAATTCATGTAGCTACAATGAATTCTCAATATTTTAGTCTGCGCATGCTGTCCATCTCACAAGGATGGCGAAATCCCGTCAAACTACAACCACGTACAATTAATACACACGAAGAACGACGGAGACGGATTGCAGCACTTGGGATATTATTGAATTTCAAGTGTAAGAAGACCAGAGAATCCGAATAATAAAAATACCGATGAATGAGCTATGAATCCATTCCGGAAACAGCTGAGTTGTATCCACGGTAGCGCTTTTCACATTTAAAGTTCTTCAATGTTCAATGTATTCTAGTCCAAGTCATGTACTGCATCAAATTACAATTACAATACATTAAACAAGCACATATATGTTTATCACAATAATTACCAAATGCAGCTCTACCTCCCCCTAAAATGTAAAAGGTTGCGTCGCTATAGCTGAATAGACAATTTACACATGTACAAATACACGGCCGACAAAAACTATTCCCCTTCTTACTTTGTCACTGTCATAGTCCGTAGCACGATCACGTTCAACTTGCAACTTGCTTGTGCTCTACTCATAGCTCAGCTCAGCTTACGATTAGTAGTTAAGTTGAAATGCGTATCGTTGCTGGTAGTTCTAGCCGTTTGACTTTCAGATTCGGTTTCAACTTACACTTCTAGCTCAGACACAGTAACGTCAATATTTTTATTATATTTTTACACGAAACCAAACGTTTTTATTCTAACCTCAAGCTCAATTATTTTAACACACTGGACGCCTTGACTCTTTCAAACCTGTGCCTTGACTACTCACTTTTGCCTTTGGGAACTGGAGCTGGAACCATCGAAATAGGGAACAACTACTATCCTTCCCGCTGCTTACAACTCCCGTATCTGCATCTTGGAAAAGGTAATACAATGAATGTATTTGAGCGATCCCACTACAGAGCCATCCATGATTTTATTACAGAACTCATTGCGTCGTTCATACGTACAAAAGCTGCTTACTGATCAACTTACCGGCACCACATAATTATAGAAGTGTCCATAAACATTGTCACACACACACCGAGGTGGGATGGGCAACTCGGAAGTGCATAATAGTGTGTAACGCATACTAATGGGGGTTCCTGAAAAAATTTACGCTTTTGCTCAAAACTTCTTATGTACGCCTGTTTACTGTAATTGAAAAAATTTGTATGTACATACATAATTGCACACACTGGTAATTAAACAGCCTTAAAACAGGAAAAGAATAATTAGATCGAAAACGCTAAAAACCTACTGATATTTAGTACTATCATCTTGAACCGAGTTTGGGTAGGTATATCTTAAATGCAATAAAAATACGTCGTGAGTAGAAAGATGTACTTTAAATGCACTTTTAATTTGTTTTAGATGAGATACACACATTCGTCGATGAAGTGTCAAAATAAACTATTTAAATCCAAATGACTCTAGAAATAATATTACTTAAATCCAAAGCGACTTAAAAACAAATGACCTAAATTCATTAGTTTAAGTATGGACTTAGTTTATCCGTTTAGCAGCTAGATCTGTTTGGGTAGATAACCCATTTTTACTCTTCATCGACGATATGTATTTTTAATGAATTTGAAAAGCACTTCAGGTTCAGGTTCAGGTGCACCCAAACAAGGCTCAAAATTCAAGGTAGGTTATACCAGTAGGTTTTTGGCATCCAAGATGCATCAACGTTTACAGTGTACTTTTACCCCCTTACTGATGCATATAAGTATGTACTGATGGTTAAATATACATCTCTCAACATTCTTTCGATACTTAGCTGAGTATAACGTTTTACGTCACAGGCAAAAATATTTCCAATTATGCAAGCTCAGCTATTTGAAGTTTTTAGTAGTTCTCTGCTGTAAGCATTGATACTTGTTGATTTGCATCTATATTTATTTACTTACTCGGACAATGACAATAACAGATAAGAGATTGGATGTTACGTTTTCGCCTAGTAAGCAGTAAATCCATAGTTATAAAAATAAAAACTGGTAATCGTCAATGACGTTTTAATTTTTTAACTATAGAGAGATTACCTAATTAATTATGCCATTGATAGCAGAGAGCTCTGTCTAAAAATTCACATATCACAGCTTAGGACTTTGGCATACCATTACTACAGGTGGCGCAGCGGATGGAGATGTTAAGTTGTTCCTATCCCCAGTGCATTCATTGAATTCATTCATAGTTAAGCGTGGCAATTCTAGTCATGTTCTAGTCTTTGGTGTGTGTAAGTAACAATTTGTTGATTGGTGGATTGTATTAGGTTATTAGTTCTACCTGCGAACTTGAAATTGTTCTTAAAGTTTGTGTAACACAGGAAGTAGGTACCGGTAATTTAGTGTTATCATTTTCATGTAATTAATTAGAAATTAGACGACTTTGTTCTCTTCGACGAATTTTAGTATACTAATTTATGAATTATGACTTACTAACTTTAATTAACCAACCTCGTATTTTAATAAGTAAATCTTTGTTTAATTGCTAAAAGTTGAAAGTACCGGGACTGAAATTTTGTTTGAAAAAGTTGCATCTAAGTAATTTGCAATTCGCACATGTTTTTGAGTACAATAGGTTTACAACGACTGACTGAGGGTGTAACATTTACTGAATACTAGTTGCTAGTCACTAGTTGCTAGATATTGTTTCTTGGATTCTTGTTCATTTCTTTTTGTTATTAAAAATACTTTGACTTCCTATTGTTTTGTTTGACTGTTGTTAACTGTTATCTGGGCAGTGTCGATAATAACTTACTAGTTTGGCTGACGGACTAAAACATCAATCATTTTAGTTACTCTGTAGTGGTGAATGGGTTTTACATTTTTAATTTCACTTGCCGTTTATGTTTGTTTCTATTTTGATTTCAGAACTTCTTGGAAATCTCAAAATTGGATGCTACGCGGGCGTCTACAGCATTCTTTTACCAGATATCAGGAAAGTTCTTCTCGAAATACTAAAGTTTCAAAATGAACTTTTACACCACAATTCGCGTCCCTGGTTTAACCTTAAAGTTGGTTAAAACTGGCATAAATACATTGAACATGCAACATGCATATCGTCCCGTTTGCAGTGTTTTAAGAATCTCATTTCCTGGATATGCAAATCACATTAAAGAGTTTAGCCTGAACCATGCCAAAGTTTTACTCCAGGCGGAAGGAATGGCCGCAAAGATTGAAAGAAATTCAAAGGACAGCAAAATCGGTGATGTTGAAATTAAGAAGGATAGTGAAGGCCGCTTAATAGTTTATGACGGAGTTTTGAAAACACAAATTAGAAGTGTTAAGTTGTTTTCATTAGCAACGACTTTTATGGGACTAACTCTGCAGCCTGTACTATTGTCTAAAACTGTCGAGTCTGCTGTTGTGGCTAAAATTGCTCTATTCGGTATTGTCGGATTTTTCACGTTCGTTACTCCCTTGCTCATTCATTCACTAGCCAAGAAATATGTAACTGAAATTTTGTACGCACCGGAAACTGACACGTACACTGCTGTCACCTTTAACTTTTTTAGTATCAAGAAAGAAGTAAGTGGACTATAGCGTTTAAAGTTTTGAAGTTGACGATGATCTCATGTTCTCTGGATATTTTGTTGTTTTGAGAGTGTCATTCTTGCAAAAATACATCTAAAGTTTTAATAAATAATCCTGTATTTTAGACGCAGTTTAAAATAGAAGATGTCATTGTCCCAGATGTGCCTGGACCCTTTACTAATTTATTGATCAAAGTAAGGAATGACGGAGTTGAAAAGAAAATGCCTCTGTTCATAGCACCAAATACGTTTTTGGACATAACTCACTATGGAAGACTAATGGGATATGATAAACCTATTGATTTACATTTAAACTCTGAAGTCGAAGAATTGGTGAAAAGGAAAGAGAAGCAAAGTAAATAAATAACATGGTTCTAAAATTATTTCAATAATAAATAGTAAAACAATAATGAATTTACAAGCACGTCACATCATTTTCTGGTTTTTATATCTTTACATGATACTCATAGCTGAAGTTACAGTCAGACGTACCGTGACAATGAGTCACCAATCCATCATAGGATTCTACCCCGAAATTAAATTATTGTATATATTATTATTATTACATGTATTGCCTGTACCATCGTCGAACTCCTTGTAATAGGAATACATGAGCCAAATTGAAATCGGTGAAGGAAGGGAACGATGTAATTTAAGGGTGTACAGCGAAATCATGCCCAAACTCATTGTCATACTACAAGTCGTCGTTCAACATGAAAAACTTATCTTCAGAGAAATCCTGTGTTACGAAAAAATATAAAACCTTTTGCACCACCAACGACAATTTTTATAAAACTGGTGACACTTTATTTTATAGTCTAAATCCCTTACAGTATAAGAAAGTGATTGCGCTATTGTTACATTCGTAGGGAATAATACACTGATTTCCAGAATTCCACATAAGGGGTAAATCTAATTCTGTTATCTGCATACCTACGTAAACCAGATATTCTGCCATATCAGACCAAACCACCAAACCGTGCGTTTTAGGTTCCTCGTCTCTAGAATCCGAGCAATGCTTGACCAGATTTGCACATATTTATTATACCGAGGGTTGCATTTGCTTCATCAATTCATCCTAAACAGCAATGGCTGTGTACATACCTAGTAATAGCATTGTAGTAATGCATTTTACAACGAACAAGATTATTATAACTGCGGCTCACAACTGGTCAACTCAAAGGTCAAACTTAAATATTGAAAATCGAAAAATTTTGCGCAGTTTATGATACATATATACGTATAGTACAAGTTTTTTGTGTAGCGAACGAGAAGGGAGACTTCTCTTCTCCTTCTCAAGGAGCATGAGATCATTGTGTCGAAGGTGCACGAAATGATTAATCCTAGGAATCTGGGTTCTACACATTTGATTTTTGAAAATTGTGAATGATAATTATCTGGTAATGCAATAACAGGGTTCTGGCTTTCTTGTTATAGCAAGGCTAACCTGTATGGTTCTAACAGGAGCGTAAGTAGGTAGGCGTAGGTCACGTAGGCCTACGCCGAATGTTTAAACATACACAGCCAAAACATGCCCAAAACATGCAGTTTTTTACAACTTTGCATTTTCTTAAAATGTGCACAAAAACGAGGCGGCGTTTTTTAAATTTACACGAAAACCATGCAGTTTTCTCGGATTTACACAACAACGATGCAGCGTTTTTTAAATTTACACGAAAACCATGCAGTTTTCTCGGATTTACACAACAACGATGCAGCGTTTTTTAAATTTACACGAAAAAGGTGCAACTTTTTTTTAGAATTTACACTAAAACCATGCAGTTTTTTAGATTCACACAAAAACGATGCGGTGTTTTTTAAATTTACACTAGAAAGGCGCAACTTTTTTTTACAATTTACGTACACGAAATAAAGCATGCAGTTGTTTTTAGATTTACACAAAAACGATGAGGTGTTTTTTAAATTAACACGAAAAAGGCGCAATTTTTTTTATAATTTACGCTAGATAAGATACACTTTTTGTTGTTTAAACTGGACGAAAAGGGTTGATTTTTTAAAAAAATTAAGACAAGATAATAAAGTAAGGTGCAGTTTTTTTAAATTTAACACTGGATGAGATCAAGTTCTATAAAAAATCTAAGCCTGCACGAAAACTAAATACCAGCTACAATTACATATTACTTTTTGGAAAAACTTACACTAGATATAATCGACTGAAGCAATTTGGCCTACGCCTGAAAAAAATCTGGTTATGCTCCTGTGTTCTACACTCCGTAGGCTTTGAAATTTTGTCTGCAGAATTCTTTGAAGCTCTACAAACTATCAGTATGCAATTACATCTCACGCCTTTCGCTAAACCGTTATTTGCAGAGTGTGGAACCATAGGACTTAATTCAAAATAGCAGCCTTCTTCAATAATGGTACTAAAAGTATACGAAAATTCTATTAGTAGTTAAAACTGGAGGTGTAGCTAAAATCACTTTTATCGTTGTGTCAAAAAGGTGTTCATTACAGCAAGACAATGGGAACCTTGCTTATTAGCGGTGAACTCGATGACCAGACACATTTCAATTTCAAACATATTTGCTTTTTTATTTTTAGATTATTTTATGAAATTACTATTATAAATATTTGCGGCTGAAATGTGAATTATCATCGGGTTTACCGCTGTTATTATCAACTTCAGATTATATATACAGTGAAACTTCGTTATAACGACACCTCAGGGGATCGATTTTTTCGGACGTTATGGGGAGGTGACGTTATAGACCCTATAACGTCCAAAGACAGGTTCGCTGACGGGGAGGACATGTGCCGTCGTTATAGCGGCGGTCGTTATAACGAAGTTTCACTGTATATAATTACGTATGCAATGTTTTCTTATTTTCATTAAAAAATGATTTACATTTGTGTTACCAAAATATGGCATGTGTAGCAGAACATGTGCAGTGCTTTTATTATCCATTATCTCTTGTTATCAATAAGCACAAACTAACCGTATTAGTTACTGTCATGTAGACGTGGGACTTTTAAATACAATTATGTATATGAATAGGACATGTTACATTTTCCCAAGAATTTATATACCTACCTTTGGAAATTTACACTTCGAAAAGATTAATTGTATAGGACGATATTTTTACTGTGTTATCAAATATGTATGTTTATAGCGTCATTGAAGCTACAAAACTTAATATCCTGTGAAATGCTTCATAACGCTACGGCAAAAATGTTAAGCTTTGCACCTTCAATCACCGTACGGAAACTTAGTGTTAAAATCACATCATTAATTCATTGCATAGGAACAGATAAGTATGTATGTACTTTACATGACACGTGGGTAAACTCCTTTTTATTATTCCCATAGTAAGTTAGTGATTTGATTTTACCCAGGGGCATTGTAACAAGTCGCCATTACTTCGAAAGGGTACGTCGGCAGACAAATGGTTACGAACGGACACTACATAAGTACGTCGGACTTAAAAATCACGAACAGTAGAACGAAGGAAATACATAGTTCGATGTTTCACTGAACTTGGTTCGTCGCCAACATTACATGGGCAGAAATGAAACCGGCAGACATTGTGCGGGCAGATAAAATATTCAGAATTCATGTTGTGGAAATGGCAATCAATTTTTAAAATATCGTTAGTCAATTCAATATTTAGTAAAAAAAATTGTCAAAAATGGGATAGTCGGCTTCAATCGGGTAAACCGGGACCAAAGAAAATAATTCATTGTTGGAGGAAGGAACTGCATTTTCTAGATCAAAAAATTATCCTAACGTCTGATTTTGGTGAATTTACTCATCATTTCTTATCTGCAGATCTCCCAAAGATTTTTTTATTCAAACAATTACTTAGAAACTTGTATGCCTGCCGATTTTCATCGGCAGCATTTCTGTGGGTATCATATCTGCCGGTCTAGCGCCTGTCGGCTGTCGGTCGTAAGTCTGGCGGTGTCATGCCTTTACGGTATAATGTTTGCTGCTTACAATTTTCGCCGAACTGCCATAATTATAATCATTTCATTTTATAGTTTATCATTTCACACTGTTTCCTATCTTTCTGTACTAGTTCTACTCATAGCGTACTACATAGATCAAATTTATAGTTTCTTGATATGTGCTTTCAACATTAGTCAATACCATTATTGCTACGCTAAAAAGATTTGTCAAAAAAATTCTTCCTTCTACAAAGATTCCTCTGCAGGTACAAAATAATACAAAAATAACTACTAGCATAATACATTACGTATCGGACACAAGTATTTAAAACATCACATTTAATGAGCATCATATAGACGTAATAAAAAGTAAAAACAAAAATGCGAATACGTATTTTTTGTCTAGAAGCCTTTTTCAGAGACTAGAGCAGCGGAGAATGTTCAATTGAAGAATGTATGTATAGATATTATTATTATCTCTGCGAATGGAGAATGTTGTAAATATAAATGATTAAAAAAATGGGTGCATGTGCCTGGTCATTCCTGAACCTGATTGCTGTGAGAATTTTCTGTCGCCGGCTTGAGTTTCTACAGTATTTAAAACAATTAATCGCACCCTGGAGACACCTAAAAGGTAAGCTTAGGATACCTCATGCAGCAGACACGCGCGCCTACCTATATTATAGGCCTATAATATAGGGTAATGTAGGTAGGCTGGTAAAAATTTCCAAATATAGGCTAGGTTGTTGGAAATTGGAAGGTTAATAATTTTCACCAAACGCCAAGGTTGATACAGCCTTGTAGGCAAAACAAAATGTATGTAGGCTGTAGGTAGGCAGCATTTTGCAGTAATTAGTTTTTGAACACATTTTTTATATATCCAAACATGTATTTAAGATCATTGTATTTAATTCGTTGTTATGTGTATATCATGCATTTTTCGATATGGTAATATAGGTAATTGTTTTAAAATGCTACTTCACTTCGTGTAATGATTTTGTATTAAAATTGATAATTGCCTATTTTATAGGCCCTTTTTGTGAGCAGGCTAACTCGTGTACAAGCCTTGTAGGTAGGCTGATTCTAGAGGTTTTTTGACCTTGTAGGCGGGATGAAGTTTTAAACACCTAAATATATGTATGTAGGCATAGGTAGGCACTAGGCACACGAAAATGCGTATGGGTATAGGCAAATATAGGGTAGGCATTTTATTTGTGCATATCTGTCATGCAGCTTACAAACTCAGTTTATGACACTCAGTTTATTAGCTTGAAGTATAGGTCTTAAATGTAGCCTGAAACGCATCCTGTGATACATACCAAAGGTACTCCAATATTTAATATTTTTGATGGGTTGGTTGTCATTTTGCATTGTAATTTTCCAAATCTGAATCCGATGAAAGTTGTCTCTCAGGTCCGAATTTCAGAGTGTACTTTTCACCATTGCATTTTTTAAGTGGTATGCCATTTCCATACTTCTATGAACCACCAGGACTAGTCTATTTACGAAAGGGCCGTAAGATACATAATGCTGTCTTTCAGTTGTAGTTACATAGACTAGTAGGAGATAATATGGATATGTAATTACGTAACGTTACTACCTCAAAATATTATCTGCACACATGCTTGCATCTTAGTAGAATAAGGGCAGGAGGATATGAACAGCAAATTGAGTAGCGCCTAATGAACATTTTTTAAACTGGTCTTCTTGATTGCTTTATATTATTGTTACACTACATATTTACCCACGGGAGTAATTATTTAGATGCCAAACCTCTGGGACGCTCCAATTTGTTGGAGTACATTTGTCCTAATACTTTTACGTTGATTATTTACTTAGATGTCGCAGGTTTACATTAGGTATACTTAATTATTGGATGCACTGTATTTATAGATAATATTTAAGAGTGACTACCTAATTGAAGTACTTTCAGCTTTAAAACCCTCATTATTTGATGAGCATGAAGCTTTGCATCCTGTGATAGTGCTTCATTCGGAACGGAACTTTGCGAACCGCTTGAAAATCATGAGTTTCGACCACGATTTGTGTGTATGTAAATCTCACTAGGTATTAGCATCTGGAATCATGAGTAAATGAAGTACAGCACACAATGATTGATTGGCACATTTTTATACCCATAATTGGTAGCGACTTGGAAGTGTAAGCTTATGGGGAGTATGGTCGAGCATGCGAACCCATACTACAACGACTCAATGAGTAATGACAATGAGTATGCTTGCATGCAGAGTCGTATGCCCATGGATGACTCTAGGATGCATGTAAGAGGCTGAATTCAATCCAATGGTGTTGTCTGACCCATTCCACTTTGCCCCGTAAAACTATTATTATAACGTAAATATATAATGTTCATTGTTGAAAGTCAAAGTTCGAATAAATCCATGTTATAATCAGAATGGGCAAAAAAGGAATAAGTCTCAGTTCCACATTACCCCGATCCAACGGAACAGGGCAAATGTTCCGTTCCGTCCCCATGAAGCTCTAATCCTGTGTTTGTGTGAACTGTGAGGTTTGAGCTGAAGCTGATAATGCATTGTCTGAATTGTGTAGTGACTGACACGGACAGCAACAGTAACACGAGTCCGAGTACGAGTACATGGTATGGGTACCATTAGTAGGGAATGGGGAAGAGTCTTCACCTTTTTTACTCTTGCTTTTGCTTTTTGTAAGTCGTCCTTGCATGCACCATCTCAATCACAATTACTATTACATTACATTTATTCTTCACTCTTACTCTTACTCAACGCACTGACTTCGTTTCATCAGTCTTTTCCCTCTCGGTCTTTCCTTGCCTTCACCTTCAAACTTTAAATTCTTCGCAAGACAGCAACCAAGTCGAAGATCAAGAAAGTGTTCGGCTGCACGGTATTTAATTTAATTTATATTCATTACTATGGATACTAAAAACATAATCCAAGGCCTCTCCCCCTCTCAAGTTCAAGTACCTACCTAATTAAATCGCATGTACCCTTTTGGTGATACCTTCAATATTTTGAGTGCAGGAAGTTTTTTAATTATGCGCTTTGATCGCCTTATTTGTAACCCTTTGATTTTAACGTAACTTTATCTTAAAGTATTACTTACACCTTAGACAAAATAGATTTGAAGAGAAGCCATTCTACCCTTGGTAACACTATCATACAGTTATAATCACATAACAACATACAATTATTTTCCCTTATCTTGTTTTCTCTAGCTTCAACTTAGTTCTTGTTACAATTACGGCCCTTATTTCGTTTTATAGGAGAATTCTTTGTTAAAGTCTTCTCTAGTTTAATTTATTTCAATTGATAGTTTAAGTTAGTATTAGCCCGGCCAGGTGTGAAGTACTTAGTGTCTAAGATTTCATTAATTTTTTTGTAACGACTTTGTTTACTTCAAAGTCTATTGTGCCTTTTGTATTTTGTCATCAGCATAATTTCCACTATTTTATTATTTTTTGTGTGTGGTATTATGAGTTTTGTTTAGCTTGTATTTTTTCCTGCAGTGAATAAATATGTGTAACAGCGACGTGCCGTTGGTTTTTGAAAACTTCATTGATTAACTCAATCCAGTCTAAATATTTTTTCAGTAATATTTTTGTCACCTTCGAACACTTTTCGGTTCACCTTTACAAGGAATAAGGCAGAGCCGAAAAGTTTAACTAGACCATGAATTAATTAACCCATAAAGAATTTATAAAACAGCCATGCCAGGAAATGGTTTAACTTTGATGTACCTTTTTTTGTATCTTGATGCATTTAATTTTGGTTTGAATTTCTATTTCGGCACAAGAATTGAAGTAGGAATTAATTACAAGGGTTCATTTACACTTTACTTTGAGCTTGACCTTAAAGCAATGGGTATGTTGTTATTAAAGATCATAAACAATGTAGATAAATAAAAGGTCTTGTTTAGTTTGTAATCCTCGATATTCTTGAAAATAAAATTATGTAATCATGATTTGGGGAAATGGGCCGAAATGTGACACCTCTCGTGTATTTCCGCGACTAGCATTGACAGAAATAAAAGTCCACCGGCCAAAGAAGAGTTTTTTACACTACTATTTTCAAACTTACTTTTGTCTGCCGGATACACCAAGCAGCTTTCAAAATTGCAGCCGTAGTTTAAAATCACATGAGAGAAGCATGTGATCAATGTAAATAGGTACGGCTACGGATCGGATGCAAAAGTCTTGACGAATTACTTGATCCGTGCTTCTGACCGAAAAATTTTTCCTTATGTCATAGGGCGGGGCAACGGGACTGATCCCTTAGTTCAACGGGCTATGTCACTGAGTTCCCTTTTAACTTCAAAAATCGATTCATCGATTCAAATTCGAACTCATATACCGAAACTAATACTAGTTTCTACCAGTGATGTAACTTACTCTACTCTAGTGCCTAGGTATTTGTTTCTAGTCAAAACAAATCGTAAACCATGAAACTTTCAGAAACCGCTTCTGCGCTATTTTAACCCTATTGAATCACCTCAAATGCTAATAACGCCGCCGATATCGCGGCATGGGCTGGGCCGGTCTGGGGATGGGGCCGACCACTCCGGCCAAGCCCAGTCCAGCTCAGCCCATGACCCCGTAGGCCGACAAGACTTGAATGAAGGTACTTTTCATTTATAAAAGCTATTTTTGTTGAGTATTGCACACATGTACTAGTATGCAAATATTATATGTGCCGGAGTGCTGCCCAAAGTCACTTATTACTCATAGGTTTAAAAAATTGGTAGCAAATTGCGATTTCAGGCATTATTTTCACTATTTCTTATTAAATGAGCCCAATGGGCGCGGCTTGGCCAACTGCACGTCGATGAAGTCGATCCAGCCGAGCCCATGCCGACCGTTTGTGCATAGTAACCCCATGTGCCAGCTAAAGGCGTGCGAAATTTCTACACATTATTCCCATTCCTTTCTAATGTTCCTAACTTTTCTAATGTTTTATTTCCAAATAGAATAAAGGAAATATATTCCATATAAATTGCAAATACATATTAGTTTGGCAAACGCATTAGCAAAATAAATTGATGGATATTAGTGTTGCACATACACCCTTCATTCTATTAGCACTATCAGCGAAACTCCAACTCGACATCTAGCAGCCTACTGTTCTGAATTCTATTCATCCATTGAATTGTCTCGTTGTCGATTTAATTTCAAGATTTCGCATTTAAATACAGATAGGGAGTTATAATGTCTGGTGCAAGTGTATAAGTTTGCCTTGGAGTAGCAACTTACAATGTAGTGAATGAAGAGGGCTCCCAATTCCTAAACTCGAATTGGATGACATTCTTGACTTTTCCTAATCCTATTTTCTAACTCTGATCCACCCTGAAGCAATATAATGAGGATGAGATTTAAGAACCAAGACAAAGCAAGGTGAATAAAAGAGACCAAACTACGATTTGCCCCTATCTTCTTGTTTATAATCAATTATTTATTAACATCCACAAAGTACGAAATAAATAGCCAACCAAGGCAGTAGTCCCGTCATTATTGAGCAAATTCTAAATCCAAAAGGCTACAATCAAATACGGAGACAAGTCACGAAAGCACACGGACACACCGTAGCCATTGAACACGAAGCCAAATGCAGTCCCTTAAGACAATACATATATAGAGATGAGCGCAGTGTTGAGCAGCTTCCAAGCATACTCAATACGTTGGTTCTTGCTTGTATTCCGCGAATGGAAGCACGAACAAACTACTGACTTATTTTATGACAACTGTTTTAAGCATTTTCGGAAATTTTTGGAAATGTTCGAAATCTTGTAAATTATTACGGTGTTCAATTGGCTTGACAGTTTATCTCGTTAAATTTTCTTTTGCATGCAAATGTGCAGATTTGTGTAGTGGCGTTAGACAATTTTTAATAAAATAAGGTGTGTGTATAGGGATGTAAGAAAGTGTGTTGAAGTACCTACCTAATTAAATGCTAGTAAAAGGTATGTACCTCGGCCTGAATAATATAGAAGCCGACGTACCGTAAAACTTCTAATAAGAGTCACGACTATAATGGTACAAATTGACACTTCTCCCCGGCCATCTTTTGATGCCGGCTATCTACTTTAGCTTAATAAAAAATGTGAATAATATAGAAGGCATTAGAGCCTTCATTTGATGTACCGTAAAACTTCTAATAAGAGTCACGACTATAATTGTACGTATTGACACTTCTCCCCGGCCATCTTTTGATACCGGCTATCCAAACTAGCTTCCCTAATAAAGTACCTATGTAATATTTTTTGTAATTACATGGCAGTGTGGAAAAGGGCTGGCCGTCATACGAGACAAGCTAAGGTTAAAGGTCTTTAGAGGCCAGCTCTCTTTATAATTAATTAGTAAGTTAATTAATGGGTATAGGTAATTGCTGTAAGAAAGCAACCGAAACTCAAAATGAGTGATTAAATCGTGTTTTCTTGAACTTATTTTTAGATTTGTACTTTCCAAAGAGCTGAGACTGTGATTATTTATTGTCATGAAGATCGAGTGTTTACAAAAATGTGTTCCAAAAATAATCTGGGATGTGACTCCAGTAGTCTTGTTTGCTGCGGGTAGCATCTGGGTCGTCTCCAGCGTAGGAACGAAAGTCATAGCTTACGTCAGTCAACGTCGAATGCTGTAAGTTTCTTGATTTCAAAAACCTTCGGTTTTATTACAAATTCTTGGGCTTTCAAGTAATGACAGTATGACTAGATTTTTACAAACGATTTATTTTAATTCAGCTTATTATAATAGGGTGGAAAAGTAATTAATTTCAAGTAATCACGTGCGTTTTCTTTTGATAGCAGTGATAATGTTAATTATAGAGGGCACTGATTCTATTATTCTATTTTCAAATAACTAACCTAATATAATTTCCAATTCAGAAATAAATGGAAGGAGACTCCTAAAGATGTTGTAATCCTTCATCAGATTGCCCGAGGAAAAACTGCACCCAATTTGTCGCCATTTGCGCTCAAACTGGAAACGTATCTTCGTATGGCAAATATTCCATATCAGGTAAACCCATTATAAAATACATTCCATTACATATTTATACTTGTTCTACTTGCAGCAGCTGATTTATAAAAACTGCACTGATTCAGTCGTGTAGTTTTTTGTTGTTTGCAGCGTTAAAGAACAACGACTGATTTACACTTTACTTGGGCTTTACTTTACTTAATGTTAATTCTAAGTTTCCACTGCGTTGCTGTAGCAACGATAAAATGAAGTGCCATCGACCTATCGGTTTGTTTCCATTATTAAAGTAAAGTTCAAGTGAAGTAAAAATGCACCTAAAATATACAGTGAAATTTTTTAAGGGTGTTTTCTCACAATGCGTGATACGCATTTGGCTATATTTTCGATAAAAAGGTTGACGAGGACTACCCTTATGGACCGAAGGGAAAAATTCCATGGATTACTCTAAATGGAGAGCACTACGGAGATTCTGAACTAATCTTGAAACTTTTGGCCAAGTTGGTTTTTTTCCTCTTCTATTGTTTTGTTACTCTAAAATACGGTTAAAATTTACTGTATCTTCTGACGTAATCATTTAAAGGTCTCATGCTCTAGTAGTGTCCAAGTTTCTCAGGCAAAAAATATTTAAGCATTCAATGTGTATCAAGTCTAATAAAATAGAGGCAGACCAATGCATGACAAGACGAAGAAGTGTTTGACGTCTGACCTGTTTTACTGTGCATAGATACGGTCAGATTTTTATTGATTCGGTTACGGCATTTTATTCAAGACTTAATTTCCCGAAAAAAGTAACAGCAAACCAATGCAAAACTGTGGGAGAGAACAATGAATTTTTCCAATTCGATTATAAATCTATTGATGAATGTAGATTGATTTTTATTTTCTGCATCAACAGAACATGAAATTTTTACTTCTTGTCTTTTCTTGTCATGTCTTGTTCGGACTCGATATTAAATTTTACGACATATTTTTGTAAATGTAATTCTAAAATTACAGGAAGTTCAACAAAACCTTGGGATCGTACAGTGCCGAACAGAAGGCTATTGCACATTTGGCCCAAGCCACAACAGATGAAGTTATTTACTGGTAAGATCTGGATTTGCTGTAGCAAATAAATGCAATACTTCGACCGCAAGCACATTGAGAAATCTTTCCCGTGTAGTAAGAACTGAAATACACGTCACACGTGATTGTTAGAGTAACTCAATGTCAATAGGATAAAATGGAAAGAATGCAGAATTAATTTATTTCACAAATTCTCGCATTACCACAAAAATGCAAACAAATGAGTGAATGAAATGAATACAAGAGTAAAAATGGTGTAAAAATGGTGATGTGAAATAGATTTTATTAAATGTGTTCAGGGGATTGACAACCTGGCGTTATGTGTATGGTAACCCGAAGGACCTGACTCAAATATTCGCTTTGTCGCCCTGTACCGCCGCTGCTTTTGCTAGGTTCGTCCGCAAAAGAATTTTAGTTGCATCCTATTATCAAGGAATTGGGAGGCATTCCTTGGAAGAAATTATTGAAATCATGAAGGAAAATTTAAGAGCCTTGTCATTAGTAATTGGGAAGAATAAGTTTTTACTCGGAGATGAGCCCACAGATGAAGACTGCACAGTTTTTGGCATGCTAGCTCAATATTTGTGGTGTATGCCAGGATCACCGTACGAAAAGTTTATTGATGGTAAGTTATAAGCAACATAGTAATCATTATTAATGGAAATCACACTTCCGGTTTAAAATTGCGTTCTTTCAAAAAGCCTTGACGAGTTTTAGCTAACGAATCCTTACCGAGCGGTTTCGCTGTTTTCGTGCACTAAAATGGCGTTTTATACAACTAAAATTTTCTAAATCGACCCTTTTAAAACTTCCAGCTTTTCAAGCTTTTAACTAATTCATAACCTTTAATTATATGTTTTCAATAAAATATTTATTCTCCATTCTACAATACATCGTTAGATTGTCATGTAGGAAACTTTTTATTTTTCTTGTCTATTTTAAACGATTTTGAAATTGGTCAGTAAACTTTATTTAGTTGGATTGATTATATTTACCGATACGTAATTGTGTGACGATCCTTTTTGTAGAAGAGTTGCCGAATCTTCGCGAATACTGCATAAGAATGAAGGAACATTTTTGGCCAGATTGGGACAAGTGTCTGGCAGGATCGCCACAAGCACCCGTTCAACTGTAGCTTGTTTAAAGCTTTCATACAAATAATTGGGAAATTACCCACGAATTCCAATAACTGCTACAGTACAGTCGTACCTGCCTACAATCATAGAAGTTTAGATATTTTATAAATGCTAATGTGTAATGTAGTGCTGTTCTGTTTTCGCTCATAAATGCTCCTTTAAATCATATAATCAAATAATTATCATCTAATAATGTACAGATGTTCCAACTTATGCTTATGTATGATATTACAGATAATATTAAAACAATCGATTGAATAATAATTATATTATTCTCGAAAATAGAATGTGTACTGACGTAGAATCGCAATAAAAACAAACTTAATGCACATAGTGTAAAACGCAATCCAGAGCGCTTTTTTAGTCATAAAGACTCAGTCAGTTCACTGGTAAACGTATTTCCATTTCCAGGTCGAGTATTTAAAATATGTACGTATCTAGCAAAGGAATCCCATTTCTTTAGATACTGAATGAGTTGCAAATTATTATTAGGGTAAAGGTGGGTAATTGTGAACGGCGGGTAATTGTGAACACTTCAAAATACAATTAGTAAGAGTTAATAAAAACTACCGCAATAACTTTTACAATTATGAGCGACAG